>QYTT01084038.1:0-17384 GCA_006980735.1 Dasypogon diadema
TAAAATCCCCAGCAAACTGCTCTGGTTTTTTTCCAGGAATTGATTATATAAAATTTAAATTTGCTCACTTGTACTTTACTCTAGGAATTAGCAATGTTTCTACGATGGAATACATTACTCCTGTTCAGTTTGATGCAGTTGTCAGGTTGTTTTTGGAGCGATCCTTTTGGAACGGAAGGATGTGGATGACGACTTTATAGTTTATTTAATATTAATTTAGTAGAAGATGAAAAGAACGACGTTGCCAGAACGTTGATTGCCCATGGATTCACTCCGTTCTTTTTGAAAATGCAATTTTTTAGTTTTTTAAGCATATTCAAATATTGGTTGATAGGAGCAATAGATTAGCAAAACATTTTATTTTTCTGTAAGCAAAAAGAAATTTTTTGATGCTGCGAAAGGGGCGATCGCGCAGGTTCCTTCCATATTAAAAAATAGATTTTTGTGCCTTTTTCTTAGCTCTCACAGAATTTTTTTTAACTATTATTTCTCATTCTGTTTTCTTATATGAGTGTCTTCATTGTGTCGATGTTTAAGGAGAAATTACCATAAAAACATTATACTTTATATCGAAGTAGGCTTCTGCCTCCGGGTGGTTTTCCGTTCCTCCACCAAGTGTAGTCTTAGCTGGTCTGCGTCGCAGTGTTACTAAGCAGTTCTCTCACCTCGACGTTTTTTGTTATTTCGAGCATTTATTTATAGATTATCTGTTCCATGGGACCCATCTTTTTAAATTGATATCCAAGACTTCCGTGCCTAGTACTAATACAGGCCATCTGCTTCTTCTGGTCGTGGTGTTCTACTTTCATTTCTCGATTAGGTCACTCATTAAGTCGCAATATGGTTCTGGGCTTTATAACTCCATAGCTATAGTTTTGCTAAGTTGCCGTCTTTTTTATCCCATTCAATTCCAATGTGTCCTTTAGCTCAATAAATTGCTACCTCAAATTCCAAGACACATCCATTGAGTTTTAGTATAAATGCCACCCAGATGAGTTAGCCTCTGACCGATCCAAGCACCTGGCTACTGCTTGGTTGTGCAGTACGATAAGAATTATATCTTCTCCGTCAATCATAGATGCCTTCGTGAACATAAAAATATTCTTCGGTCTCTTCTGTCCATTGATATTGTGAAACCTTTCGGTTATCCTGACTTTCTCGGTCCTGTCCTTAGGCATTATGTCATTGTCTTCCTCCTCCACGTGATCTAGGATTATCTTATGCCCATACCTAATCCCTAATGAGTACCATGTAGCGCTCCGCTTCATTTTAAGTACCGCCTTCACTGTTATCTCCTTTACAAACATATTCAGAAGAATTTTTAACGTAGCTGGGGGTGTAGTGCTAAAAGCGTCTGTAACCCCCATGCACACCATCCTTTGTGCCGTTCCCAGTAGTCGCCTAAAGCTATCCTGGCATACACAAGAATACCAGCTTATCATAGTAAATGTCAAGATAGATCTGAGCACTATGGCATATATGACATCTGACGGATACTCCACCTTAATCCGGCGCTTTTGTATATTGATGCAGCACCACCTTCGCTTTTTTAATCTTTTCTTCAACATGGTGTTTCCAGATCAGCTCCAAATTGAAAATTGATCTTATATACAAATTGCGAAAGTGGTTCAAATGCCAGTTTCTTTCTTTTCCTAGCGAAGACTATCGTTTCTACCTTGCTCGAGTTGTGAGTGAGATCCAGTTCCACACACCAGCCTTCCACCACTTAGAGAACATTCCTCATGATACCAGCGGTAGTGAAAATGAACTTGCCCCACGGAACCAACGCCACGTCATTCGCATAGATGGTGAAAAGAAGACAACACACCTCCCTGTACACACTCGTGCACCTTAACCTAATACACCGTTAGAATCGTGATTGTGAACATGTTGCCCACATATCCCACCTCTGCCGACCCCACCTCTCGTCTTTGCAAGGCTATTTTCAGTTTCCCATATCGAATATTGTCGAAGGCACGTTCGATGTCCATCAAAGTGGTCAATGCAGTGCCTCTTGTATTCAGTTTCTTCTTTGCCAGTCTTATCAGCTGGTGAAATTCAGATTCTGTTGATTTCCCAGTCTGAATGTAATGTATATATTCTGTTTTACATTTTAGGGATACTCCTTCCGCGTGGTGCATTCCAAGTAATCCATCAGTAACCTATCCATTATTTCCAACGGAAAAGATGTCAGATTGATCGTTCTCAAGGATTTTGCGTCGGTGTAATTCTATTTCTCTGGTTTCGGTAAGAAGATTACATTTGATTCCCTTCTCTTTATCGATGTATAGCCTGTCGGGCGATAAGTGATAAATATTCGCTAAAGTTGTGGTGCAATGCCCCACTTCAGTAAGGCAGGCCCCACTATAGTAAGGCAAGAAATTTTCCATCCCCGTCTATAAAAATTCTACCCTCTCCGCTGCATCCCGGTCTAATCTCACCACCATGCGATTACGCATGAAAAAAGATCTGTTTGCCTCCTCCAATGCCTTTGCCATTTTTTCCGTCCTATTTCGAAGAAGTCAAACTCTGGTTCTGATAAAGTCGCCATATTCGAACAGAAATCCCTAAACGACTCCCTTTTTCTTCATCGAAGAGTTCCTTTCAACTTTCTTTTTAGTTTTTTCTTCTTCGCCTTATAGTCCTCCTGCGCCTGCGTTTATTTATTTTTCATGGCGTGATAAAAGGTTCTACTCACCACTTTTTCAGGCTCTTTAGTTCCTCATTCCACCAGGGCATGGTATTCCGATCGTCCACTGAAATAAGTGACGTCTCCCGTAATTAGCATCAAAAACTATCCGTAAAGTAAAATGGGATTGATTTATTGTATCAGAGTCATTGGGGTGTGCAAATATGTTCTGTGGAGTAATAAATCTACGTTAATCGTTCAACCAGCACCATTTTGATATTCAGTTATTACAACTGACTCCAAACGTGTAGCTGAAGTATCTCTGGAAGAGGCCGTTGAGAATGCCGTGAAGATAAATGAAGGTAACAGGGACCCAGCTGTAACGACAAATGGCTTATGACAGAAAAGATATTTATTGCAATCAAACGGTCTAGTTTTTGCGTCAAGTATAACGTGAAATGTATTGCCAACTACATAGAACCTTATGGAGGGATGGGAATTTTTGAAAATTCCAAAAGACATGAGGTATGAGTATCTACTTATAATTCAGGGGATGAAGGTAGAAGGGACTTCATGGAGGTTGTAGATTGCAAGCTCTAGGGAGATGATCTTCACGTAAAGAAGCTGTTAATTGGTATTTTAATACCTTCAGAGGTGATGAAAAAAATGTGTAAGATGTGGAGAATACTGTGACATAAAAGTCGTGCACTTTCCAGTTGCTAAAGTTAACCATTTTTACACGTTTTTCATGAAGAGAAGAATTTGAAACATTTTCTCTGTTTATGCTGCGAATATATAAATTTTTATTATTAGTATATTAAAAAATAAATAAATGAATAAAAATATCAACATATATTTTTTTATTTAAAAAATTATGCTTTAATTTCAATTTAACTATTGAAAACTAACATGGATATAAAATGGCTCAAATCTTATTAAATTTCTAGAAGCACGCATTAAAATGATTACAATCCAGAATACTACAAAAGAAATGCAATATATTTTCGGGGGATGGTGCGAGAAGTTTTACCATTAAAAGTTTTTACCTTAATCCCTAAACAGGGTCTTGCAGAGGTTGGGATCGAGATCCCTTTAGGTGTACTGAGCAATACTCATTTGGAAACGCGTCACAAAAAAATCCAATCAAATCAACCCGCCTAATTAAAAAGGTGCTTCCAATCAAATGATTCTTAATATTTTTAAGGATATTGCAGAATAAAAAGGACGCTTTGACTATTTTAATAGTTCCTCATACAATACGTTCTGCTTGCTTCTCATTAATCTGATAAAGTGAGCTAGTCTACGCCAATTTTCCGTAGATATTTTCAGGACGTACTGCATGGTCTGCGTTAGACAAAGTCCAAAAGAAGTTTTTAAGCTCATTGGCGATGAGACGATTACTTCCAAAATCGGTTTCCTGGAGCACCGACGTACTGTTGAATGCCTAACGCTCTTTTATCGCTACTAATGAAATCTCTGATCTGATTTTTTGTAGTTCTATACCACGCAGAACAGTGAAGTTTCGAGAATCCTTCTTGAGCTAAACTATACGAATATGGAACAGACTACCAACTTATGTCTTCCCTACCGACTATAGGCCGCAGTTGTTTAAGCAAAATGTGCACCGATATTTATACTCCACCTTCCAATTTCCTTTTATCCCACATTCCCATTATTCATCCTGCCAAGACTGTGCTTAGCATCATAGGGTATGTCCAGAGCTTTGGCATCACCGTGAAAAGAAAAAAACACATCGATTTAGATATTTTTCATCATTCAATTATAAAAGCGGCAAACTAAAGACGTCTTTCGATGAGTTTGGAGGTTTGGATATAAGTTAAGAGCTCGTTCACTAATCAAACAGTCAAATAGTAATCCACTCAAAATCAAAGACTTAAAATCGGAAGCCTCCTAAAAATAATGAAATGTGACCATTTCTAAGTCCATTTCCAGCCAATCTCCATTCGCATAAAAATTGCAGCCAATATTAACCAAGTCCCTTATCCAAGTCAAAGATCTATTCCAAATCGTAACCAGTTATTCAAAACTTTATTCCAATCCACAAAGAGTGAAAACTGTTCAGAAGTACAATTTAAACAAATATTGCTCAGGACACTTAAAGGAATTTATTGATGTACACCACCCTTGGACTCCTGGCTAGACTTTCTTTCGTCCGACGAGTAATTGAAAATTATTGCACACTATTAGGGTAAATGTTAGTTGAATGTGGCCCACTTAATGTGCTAACCCTCAATATTTTTACAATTTTAATTGAATAAAATTGACATACAGCCCACTTTTTGGTCGTGTCCAACCTGGAAAAGCTCATAAGCCTTACATTTGTCATTTTCAAATTACACAATGATTGCGTAGTGCACATCTGTAAGGCTAACGCCCAAAATTGTTCCAAACTAAGGGAGGGAAAGTTTCTATGTTGTCTGCAAGGTTATAACAATTTTGCAAGGAAGCACCAGCTGGAGGATATGAGGAAAACTTGGAAAGTGCCTCGGAAAATTGAAACTTACAGATGGAAATATAATAAACTTGTTTAATAGTAGCAATTGGCCTACATCTTACCGTTTTGTAGACAGGACTAATCCACACAGGCAACAATGTCGTGATTTTGAAATTTGAATAGTGCCCAGGAATAATTACGTCGACAGTAAAGCACTAATGGCTCAAAGACAGCTGGCAGTTAGTACGGTCCTTGCACTATCTTGAAGGACAATTAAAATCCCAGCAACGAATAAGTATCACTCGGAAAGACCACAAAAGTCCATTTCCCTTTTTCTTCAAAGTAGGTTACTTTCTTTTTGAATACTGTGTTGGGCTCAGAACACTTTTACATCTTCATTCTAAGCCCCTTTAATTTCGGCTAACTGTAAATAAAAATTGCTGACAACCATAAAATGAAAAAGTTCATGTCCCACTTGAAAAAACTCATTTGCCTTAGACACAATTGCAGCAAACTAGCTGCCTTTATGAGTCGGCCTTCAACGAAAACGACCCACATTCTTACATTAAAAAAGTTCCAGCATATCCTTTCACCTCATTATGAAAGGATGTGATTAAAGAATGGTTTGTTTACACTGGGATTTTCAAGGATTTTCCATGCCCGCTGGGCTTGACTAGGAAAAACATAATTTCCTTAGTTTTCGCAGGTTTTTTCAAAGAACTTTGCACAAGATGCAAAATTCAAATAAACTTTTCTGAAAGTTTTGATGGATTGGTTTAGGAATTTCCATGCTCTGAGACCTGCCACCAGTGTTCTTTTATGGATTACACTTTTACACTTTTACTGGTCAAAGACTGAAAATAAAACAATCATTGCAATGCAAATTTAAAATATGTATTCATTTTCATTAGCTTGATTTGTAGACTGCCGTAGCTTTGTTTTTGCTAAAGCACAAAAATAATTAACAATGTAGATTTAAAACGAAACCCTAGAGCTGCTGTTCATGTTCTTTATCCTGCTGGTTCAGAGACTACCGTTTTCAGTGACCCTGCCGTGTTGTCTGACACTCCAGATCTGGGTATCCTACAGACTACAGTCAGTTACAAAGGAAAGGATGAAATGGGCCATTCAATCATTCGCACCAAGTACTGATTGAATTATCATGTTACAATAATTCAGGGAAACTGTCATCCCTGGACTAATGGTGATTTATACACACTCCTATGTCCCATTTGCTTTTAAACAGGTCAAACGATGTCTGTTCCCAAGGTAGACAAGTGCAGTCTCGTAACCGCAAAGGACTTTAGACCCATAAGTCTTGCATCTTTCCTTCTGAAAATTCTCGAAAGATTTCTCGACTCGATACTTGATGAAAGGCTTACAGGGAAAGTATTTTTAAAATACGGCCTACACCAGGGGCAGATCGATCGAAACCGTTTGCATGGTGCAGTGGGGACTATTAAAAAAGCTTTTAAAAACAAGTGTGACGAACCTTTTAGGCCCAATCATTTTTCTAAAGTAAATTCGTGCAATCGATGTAAAAGTAGAAAAAATAACGAGATTCAAAGTCAGTTTCTACCGATTGAGGTACTGAAAATTTTTCTTGCACTCATAATTCACACGAAGAATTGCAGTGAAATGTGTGTAAGCCAAAGCTTGAAACTATCGGCCCACGCTATCCAACCGACCAGATCCCAGAATTTCAACTATCCCGGCAGGTTATAAGCACTAGAGTCCCTCCCCCCTATAGTGGATAAAGGAACGACACTTCTATTTCTTCCCGCCACAATAGTACGTGGTTTATAGAATACGAACTAATACCAGGATAATGGAATGTTACCTGGCCAGGCTGAACTAAGAGCGAAATTACGTCACACAAGGAATGCTCCTTTTTTATATCGAAGGGGCTGTTAAAAATATCTCAGCAGAGGCCATGCGCGTTGCTCTGAGGACTTTAGAGAACCATTTTTATGCGACTGGATCAACAAAGCGGATGATAAGACCTGATCTGAGCGAAAACAGTGCAACAAGATGTATTTGTGGAGGCATTCCGCAGGGAAGTGTGTTTTCACCCATACTGTAACTGCGGGTTTCGAACTCTGTTTTAGTCTCTTTGGATTTGGAGATGGTTAAGGCTGTAGCTTTTGCTGGCGACTTAGCTATCGTAGTTTCGGGTAAATTCTTCCTCACTATTAGTGAACTGATAGAGAGAGAGAGAGAGAGCTCTACAAAGATTCAAAGGAGGGTTAGCAACTTTGGCGTAAGCGTAAAGTTCTCAAAGCCTGAGCTGGTTCTCTTTGCTAAGAGAAGAGTGATTTCGATTTTCGCTCTACCATGACTAATGGTATTACCCTTCAACTTAAAACTGAAAATTTGCCAAAACCCTGGGAGTTACACTGGAATCCAAGCTTTACATGAAGAAAAACATAGGAGCGCGTTAAAAAGACAACCTCTGCGTTCTTCTGTGGGAAAGGTTTTGGAAAAATATGGTATTAATCCCCGTTTTAAGTACTGGATATATCCAACCATCGTTAGATCTGTTCTTGAGCCTGGTGTTCTGGTTTGGTGGACTGTCCTGGGGAGGGCGGTTGATCTTAATGGCCCTATCAGAGCACAAAGAGCAACTTACTTGGATATCACGAGTGTACTTAACGTCGACTGAAACAAAGGCGGCCATCGCTGCTGAAAGTGCCCTAACATTTAAGAATACAGATGCTGTATGGATCGATCTCGATTAATCCGTTCACGCCAACGCTTTATTAAATGTAAAAGAGTTTTCTCATCTTGTATTTAGTTTATCATGCAATGTTCTCTTAAAGTTCTCGCTGATTCACGGTAACCTGAACTTGTTAAAAGAAGTGTAAGACCATTTAAGTAGTTAAGAATGATATGAAGTGTAGCATCTAGGCAAAACATTAGGGGATGTACTCGATAGTCTTATCAGAATTTCTCACTACATTAAAAAAATGGGCTTAACGGAGGTGAATCCAACGGGCCAGGAAGGGAAGATCAGTCGATTGGGGAACCAATCACCCTGCTTGAGAAATGCAGAAAGGTGTGGAGGATACAGAGAATACTGATGGAATGCACCAATTTCGCTTGATGGTGGACTCTGTGGCACCAAACGACCCAAGAGTGTGGACCAGTACTACCACAGCGCCATCAAGATCCCCTACTCGGAGGAAAATCTATAGGATTCGTTGAAAGTGCTGTGATACTCACCTCGACAAAGCTTTTAAGCAGAGCGAGTCTGGATTGGTGTACGGTGTATGGGACCACCTTCATTATGCATAATAATATTATAGTGCCACTTGAACACCTCACGTCGTAGATTTCTTTACTATAAAGGTTGTATAATGAGCTCAATGTAGACCAAGGCTATTAACATATTGTCATGAATGTTTTCCCATTATTCTAATCTAAATCATCAGATCTAGATTGCTGACTGGGAGAAAATTATATGTTTCAGATTGTGAGCACCTGGTAAACATTTTCTTCAAATCAAAATCAAGCTGGTTTTCATTTGGATTTTAAGAGAAGTACAGAATAAATCAGGACAAATAATTGTGGATTCGATCCTCTCCTTTGCGAATTTGCGATCTCGTTTCCCTCGACACTTTTATATTCCGAAACTCATATTAAAAGACCTTTTTTTGCTAAAGACTTGCTCAGAGAGGCTCAAATAACGATAGTACAGTGAAAAAGGATCGATGTTCAATTCCTTGTTGGATACTATGCCAAGAAGGAACAAATTTATCTTACCGTAACAGTGATCCTAAATTATCGACAAGTATGACATTCTGATGAAAAGATCTTCAAAAAGGGGTTTCTTGCCTGGTACACAAATGGATCTTCAATGAGAGGGATTTACGATAAAAATCATAGAAAATCTCTTAGTACTGCCCCAAACCCTTTCCAGCCAGGACTCCAAGCCATCTAGCCATCCACACACGTTAACACCATTCAAAAATAATTATAATATCGGACAGTCAGGCAGGTGAGTCGTACGTTGTATAGGGCTGCCTGAATTCTCTAGGCGACAGGCATAACCCAACAGAGCTACGTCGCTGTAGATGTAGATATAGATGTGGATGTCGGGCATGAAGGTTACGGAAAAGCTTCAGTAGCTTTGGAGCAAGGGTTCAAGCAGGAATACTGAAAAATCATCCAGGTCTAAGGGAGTCAGGATGTGGAATATAGATGTCGGTGCACATTCCGTTTGAACAACTGTGGCCTGTAGTTCTGGGGGAAAATAGAAGATGGCAATCTGTCCCAAATTCGTATATTTCTGTTCAAGAAGAATTCATGAATTTCACTGTTCTACTAGATCTTGTCTCAAAGACGAAAAGGGAAGACGGCTCGATACGCAGGTGTCACGCGCAGGGATTGATCTACAAGGAAGGAGATTTCGTTGGAACAATATCCATTAAAGTAGCGATAAAAGAGCGTATAACATCAGACATTGCATCTCTGCTCCAGTGAATCGATTTTGGTAGCTATCGTCTCGTTAATAGCCCAGCGATGCCTCGCCCGAGGGCTGTAAACTGCGAAGTTTATTGCTTGCAGTACAGAGTGAGGAAAGAGAAAGGTTTCAGGCGAGGTATCGATGGGCAGAAATTCGTGAAAATAGAATAGAATAGAAAATAGAAATACTCACCCGATTGACAGAGAGTGGTGGTGGAGGGTTTGAGTTTTGGTTGTTTTCGATGCGTTAAACTGGACACGATTTGCTATGCCCAATGCGAGAATTTTCGTAATGTCATCATGCCTACTCAATTATTAGCAATAGCATTACTACGAGAATCAGCAACTGATTTATATGAGTATCCGAGACCGAGGACGTTGTCGCCAGCAAAGCTGTTAATTGAATTGGAAGTGAGAGGCAAGAGGTCATTAATGAAAAGTAAGAAAAGAGTGGGACACAATACAGAGCCTTGCGGTTTAGCGGCATTGATGCTATAGGAATTAGCACAGCAACATAAATGAAGCGGTCGGAAAGGAAACTTCCAATCCAAGTGAGAGGAAATTGGTCTAGTCCAAAAGCTGGGACTTTGGCTAAAAGAGTAGAGTGTCAGAACCTGCGAAAAGCCTTCAAGAGCGCAACCACCTTCGTCTCGCCAAGATTATGGAGACATTGATGCCAGCGTTCGCTTACGTACGAGTACGTCTGCTCCATGTAACGGACACGACTCGACTGTTAATCCGACAGTTTGGATTAGTTTTTAAAAAGTGTATAAATGTGAGATCAGAGAACCGAAAGAACTCACCGAAATTAGAACTAATTTTATTTTTACAGAGTTCTGTAGTTGTCGCTTTCTGATAAATTAACGAAACTTCAAACTTCTCTTAAAATTTCATTAATCTTCGAAGCACAAAAGTGACTGGACTTCAATAGTTTGAAATTCGCAAATTAAAGTGCAGACAAAAGCTTTCAGCTGGGAGGAATTCCCAACTTTAGAGCAGAGAAAGTTGCCACTGAAATATTGGAGTTCTACGTAAGGTGACAAATAAAAGTTAAGAAAAGGTTATGCGATAGAGGAAAACTTCTGGGAAGATGTTGTCAACTACAAAATTCCCCTGCTCATAGCGGAAGACGATGTCCATTCCAGCTTGAAATTCTCGCCACAATTATTTAAATTTTCCAGTAAATTCCTAAAACCATCATCACTCAAAGTGTCACCACTTAACCCTTACTCTCTGTAGCATTTCCATTTGTGATAATTTTTAAGTGATGGCACTCTTTAATAGTGGCCCATTTTGTGTATATGTATATACGAACATTAGCTCAAGTTTTTATCATTCATCCTTTGGTCCTCATAGTTTTAGCTCGGGGCGCTTCTGCTTTGGATTTGCTGACGTTTGTATTTCAAGCATCCTCATAAATAATGTGTCGTCGTTTAGAGGTGCAGACCGTGAAACTTTGAGTGCGAAGTAATTATTCGAAATATTTTCTGGGGAAAAAGGGATGAGAACTGTACCTTTATGAATGTGAGGATTTCGATTTCCGACTTGAAATCAGGACAATTTTCTCCCGGAGGAATATCTTCATTCGGCTGGGTTTATGCGGACTATTATTCACCTGGCACGAAGCCAGTTATGAAAACGCTTTGCGGCAGGATAACAACAGAAACATTGAACATGAAAAAGTTTCCTTTGTCATATAGCAGCAAGGATAAGAATTGCATGACACAGAAATGGAGGAGATAAATAGAATGTTTTCAAAAAATTTATGAGGTTAGCGTGGAGCTCACATCGGTTTTTCTAAAAAAAGATCTCACTTTTATTTCAACTTTATTTAAGGACATGCATTTATTCTTAGGTCATACCAGAAATATTATGCAGAGCAATTGGTACATTCTCTCTGCTCCCACGCTATTTAAAATGAAGTAGAGAAAAATAAACCCATGCTTAATGGGTGACAGTTGACAGTACACTATTATGCTTCATGCCAAAACTGTATTTAAGGCCGTCAAAAATATTTTCATAAGGAACTGGTAGAGAAAGTTTGGTCTCCGAAAGTGAGAACTAGATTTAGATCCGATTTTTCTCCATTGCTTTGTATGACGATAGATGGGCGTTGCTTTCTCATTCCTCAACATAGTTCCAGATTTCTTAATAATTTTGAAAGCGTGTATCTTCAAGATTATTCTGAATCAATCTGAACTAATGATAATTATTGGAAGGCGCAAGGTCTGGTGACTACGTTGCGTGCGAAAAGACTTGCCATTTAAGGTCTAACAAGTACAACGTTCGTTTTTCTCTAGCAACATGGGGCCTTTCATTTTCATGCAACAATATCACTTTACAAATCACATTATGTTGCTTGCTGGCTATTACTGTCCTTTTTCGCATCAATTTAATTTATTTTGTGCAGTTCTTGCTGGTATCGATCCCTCGTAAAAGTTTCACTAGTTTTCAAAAGCTCATAATACACCAAGCCTTCTTGATCCTACCAAATACACTGCATTACCTTGTGACTATAAATATTCCGCTTCCATATGGATGTCGATGGTTGGCCTGGGTCCACTTACGTTGTTTTTCATTTGAGGTTGAGATTCCTAGTAAATCCATTCTTCATCGAGAGTCACAAATCGTTACAAAAATTTTTCTCTCTCTCTGCCTGGCAAGCAAGGAAATGGAAATATTTAAATCGTTAGCTATGGCACTTCCTCACAAATCATGTGGAAGTCCTTTCCCTTCCTTTTGGATCTTTCCCATGACATGCAAACACTTTGTGACTGTTTCTCAATCAATATTCAATATTCAATGCTCTGGCAAGTTTTGAATTTCTTAGAGTATAATCTTCGTACAATAACGCTTACAATGCCGGACCTTCAGATTTTTTGGGCTGTATGCTGACTTTTTTTGTGTTCAACATCATAATCACCACACGTCTAGATTATTGAAACTATTCTCTGCATATTCTTTCTGATGGAATCGATTCACCATAACATTCACTTAGCAATCGATGACCTTCTGCTGCAGTATTTTTGTTAGAAACGTGGTAAAAAAGTGCATGTCTAAAATGTCACTTCGAATATTCCATTTTTAAGTATCTTTGCTTACCAAAATGAATATTTCTGCACCGAATTTTATTGACAAATGTCAAAACTTCAAAACACAAAATGTTCCACCCGTAAAACTTCACCATACTTTCAAGTAATCCCATCTAAAAGTGAGAGGTGGGAACTAATTCACACCCCTAACGTATAGTGAGTGAGAAACTAGATACCCACATGATCCCTTTTTTTTCACGAAAAACATCCATGCTCGAATTAAAGAAACTCTCTTGCATACTAAGGGATTTTTAAATTAGCCGACGAATTCATCCGTGTGCCCAATTGTGGGTTAAATCCCTATTATGATTTTTTACACAGTAGTCGTGTTCCATATTAGCGTCTCCTTCAGCACTGGATCTTCCCTTCACTACCCTATTATCCTGATAATGCGCCATTTAAGCTTTATTCGATATCAGCTAAATTTTAACGAGACCATTGAAAGGAAGAAGGATAAAAGCTAACTTTAAGTCTAACGACGTATTTATGGCCCCCATTCATAATTGTATGTAATCATATCAAAAATTCGAAAACTTCTACTTCACTCTTCTACAAAAATAGTTTACTTCTACAGCTTCTTGTCTTAGTTTGCTCATATCAATAAACCACACCCAATTTGTGTACAAAATCCTCGTCCTGGTAAAAAAAAAAAAGAAACAGGGAAATTCTTCCCACTTCATTTTCGTATATGAAGTCGATATTTTTAGTTCTATAGCTTCGGAGTGATTTCCCCTGGCGTGATAACAAATGTCTTTCTAATTATTATTTCCCTCCCCTATTGTGGTTACCATACCTTAAATAAGCCCATGCTATCCGCCTGGGAAGCACTTAATAGCAGCTGTTCCCACCTCTCCATCGTTTGTATTTAAGGTAAACTAGATTATCTTCTGTGGCAGCTTAAACATAACAAGGGAAGCGAATTAATCATTGTGTCTGATA
Organism: Dasypogon diadema; assembly: GCA_006980735.1. NCBI lineage: Eukaryota > Metazoa > Arthropoda > Insecta > Diptera > Asilidae > Dasypogon > Dasypogon diadema. The sequence continues at coordinate 13,580 of QYTT01084038.1, forward strand.
TCTGTGATAAATTAAGGAGTGTATAATTTCTCTGGCAAAAAAAAAAAATTGGCTGAACAAGAAATAATTGATATCATTAAGAGCGGGCTTATGTATTCCAAGTTTTTGCTACATTCTTGTAAAGTCCTCGCTTTCCATAGCACTCGCAAACATGAAACGTTTTAGTGTTAACATCTCCAGTAAAACAAATCCACTACAGAAGCAGCATAGCCATTCTCTCCATTTTGAAGTGCATTTTCAAGTTTTGTAAACGGAGTCCTGCAAATTAAGAGGACCTATGCAGGTCGTTGAAGAAAAAAAGAAATACAAGAAAGCGAACGAAATAAGACAGACCCAGCCATGGAGGAATATGCGGAAATCCTCCCAAGCGGGTTACTTCTTTCTTGAAATTTAAAGAAAGTGAGATGGATGGGGCTTGTTAAATTCCGGGGATAAAAATAAGGGATACAACTCACACGAGTGTTAAAGGACCTTAATGAGTATGGCTTTGTTTCAGATTTAACAATGCGGCTGGATTGCGACAGCAGAAAGAAAGAGGTTTAATGAAAACCCTAAAGAGTGCTATCTGTGGAACTTTTACATTCTTCGCCTCAACGACTTTGAAGACGTAACAAACGGAGTCTGGCGGCATTGTACTTGCACACATGTCTTACTTTTTTGTGAAGTGCGTCTTGATTAAGATAATAATTTAAATTCAACAAATGGGAATGAGTGAATGTCACTGCGTATTATTCCGAGCAAAGTTTTTCCACGTTCAACTCTTGACAGGTCTTCTCTGAGATATTGTTAGCATCTGAACTCGTGGCGGTATCGTTGTACCACTTGAGCTGCTCAGAAGTGTTTTGCAAGGATTACAGAGAATTATTCCCGAAATGAAGATAAATTGCTACGTTTTCTTGCAATTCCCGTCTTCATGAACACTCTCTGACCCTTTTATTGTAGACCATAAAGAAATTCTGCTTTGGGGCCACTTTCGGTCATTAAAGGGATGCTAAGGCTGTTTCTTCGTCAATCTTGCGAAAAAATAACTTTGCGTTAGTTGACAAAGCCAGTGATTTTCTAAAAAGAAGAAGTGCTTAGGATTTGAATGATGTGGAGAATAGCAGGAAGGAACGGAACAGGGATTTTGAAAACTTAGGTCTCTATGATATATTGTCACTCACTGGGCCACAGGAAACAGAGATTTACAAAAACATCAAAAAAAGAGAAGGCTCACTTATCGTTGGGTTCAATCGAGATTACCTGAAAGAGAAGAAGAGTTCTTAACAACTAGAAAAATTATCAAGGTTAATTTTATGCATTAAGGTCAGTTAAAATAGTTAAGTATGGGCTTCAGTTCATTAAAATCGCAAAGCAGAGACTATAACCTTGTAAGGTTTTAAATTGTAATGTCGTCTGAAAGCGAACGTAGCCTAGAATAAACGAAACAAGATTTGGACTACACTCGAAAAAACGTTAGGCCGTAAAAAGTGAGTTGGATCAAATTTAGTTCCGAAGCAAAAAGAGATCAGAAATAAAATGGTTAAAACACATTCGGCTGTGTCATTTATTCTGTTTAGTTCAAACTGTGAAAGGAAAAAAGTGCGCAGAAGTCTTATAGTGTTTGGTGAAGTGGAAGATAAATACAAAGAGAAAAGGGGATTATGTGGCGGTTACATCTTAACCCTTAGGAACACTGGTAAGTCCACCCTGAACTTTTATTACCACCAGTAAATTAGGAAAAAGTTCGCTGCGAGCTGCAATAATAGTTGCAGAGTTGTGTAAAGCAACAGAAGACCTGTTGAGACCCACAAATTCATAAAAGGAGCTGAGTCCTTTTCTCCCACGGGCGACATTGAACTCGGGAGGCGGAATTTATTTTTTTATTACCTTACCAAAAACCTCTGGAAACTAAGCCACAAAGCATTACTTCACGGCGACTCAGAGAAGCATAATTACATAAAGCTCTTACAGAGTCAGCGAAACAAGAGCAAGAATTTACAGGCTCTCTTCCTGCAAACGTATATATTACACATTAACACTTCCTACGTTAAATGGGGTACTAACCACTGAGGCTTTCGTCAGCCATCTTGCGTTTTTTTTCTTCATACGCCCTATGATAAAATCCCTCGTTGACTTCCTGCATAAGCCATCGAGTCGACATTATTCACTGTTTTTCCCAAACACATTCTTTCCCACGGCTTAAACATTGCAAACAACAGTGTCATTAAACATGCACACAGTAAAATTCGTCCGCGAAAAAGAAATCCTCGCGAAAACAGACTTTCGCGGATACCCCGAAAACAAAAAAAAACTCGCACCACATCGATTGCGCACGAGGTTCAGAGCAAGGGGCTTATACACGCCATGCTTGTTATTCATAATCATACCACCTGAGAAATCCGCAAAGCTCTATCCCCCTTCAGGCTCCGAATTTCTTTGGGAACTTATTTCCAGAGAAGCATACTTAGGGTTCCTCAGTCTGTAGCATCATACACTTATGTGACACAACCTGAAGCGCACCAACTGCAGTGGTAGGTGTACCAACATAATAGTATGCCCTATAATTAATTTTCGAAAAAATAGTTGCAAACATTGTTTTGACACGCAGGTAAAGGGAAATAAGACAATGCAATTCTTGTGATTTGATTTCATATTTAAAAATGCTGGCATACTATGTGCTAGTGTTTTACGACTAACACTTCGTGGACAGTTTAAAGACTCTTTGTTTGATTCGATTTTCCTAAATAAAAAAAAGTTGAATATTGGGTATACGAAGTGTAATAAAAAAAAGCTTTGGTTTTTATCAGAAATTGAGCACTTATTCTTCAATATTGACATTGCTCTTTCAAGTCGTGTTTCCTTCAATCTAAAAAACATTTGTGAAATGTGTTTTTCGGTATACCTTTTCTACAAAGTTTTTAGTTAATTTGTATTCTTGTTAGCGGTACTGAATTCAGCAAATACACATATTATAATCTCTTTCATTATCAGCTGTTTTTCTTCTACGTGTGTGCTCGTTACAGGCAGAATATTTTTTGGTCCTTCGAGCCGGATCACTTTCACTTTTTTTGATGTGGTATAACTCTTAGTTTACTCTTTTCCCTTATCTTTGTCTCATCTATAGTCGTAAAACTTTTAAATTCTATGAATATGAAGACCATGACATCACGACGGTATTATTTTTGGTGCAAAATTAACGAATTAGCAGTAATATGGGAGCTGACGCGTTATTACATAATAGCGCTCATTTTTTGGAGATTTAATCATGCAAACGGTATAAAACTACTAACTAGTACTCCTTATTGACCATATTGTCTAGACGAAAGAATTTATAGTCGACTATGCCATTGTAACAAACAAACATAGAAAGAGGAACCTTATCATTGGTTTGTATTTGACATGCTTTCTTTCGGCGTTGGTCGGCGTTCTACACCTGGAAACAGAATTTCACCTCAAGTGGAATAAACGAATAATGAATCCGGTGGTTTGAGGTGCTGGAGTTATAAATCACTGTCAGACTGAGCAGTTCAAGAAGACGTAATTAATGCCTCCATGGGCTGCTTGAACCGTACGCACTGTACACAAATGAATGATTGAGAAGCCCCGTTGAGGAGTGGTTCTAAATATTAAGCATCAATGATCCTGGGGTTCGATTGGAGGGAAGTGTTAAGTTGGCCGTTACACAAACAGTGAAATATAGTAACTATGCCGAAGCTACGGGATATCTCTCTGGGCATGCGGTCTCCTGTACGACATCAATTACAAATCTTCTGATGTTGTTAAAGGTTCTGTACATCCATACCAACTTTCGCACATCTACCGG
>QYTT01084038.1:36378-50417 GCA_006980735.1 Dasypogon diadema
AGGTTTTCAAGGTCGTTGATTGCGAATCCAGAGTCGGATTTCTTAAATTCAAAATCTCGGATCTAATATAGTGAACAAGAATTTCTAAACGTTATTGGAATGTTGGTAAAATGACGAATATATAGGTTTTTAGGGCTGATGATTACGAATTTAACGGTCACGCTTAAAAATTTAAAATGGCGGAACAAATAAGCGGTCGTAAATGTTAACTCTTTTAACGGTTTCTCGATCATCATGACATGCTCCACATTTTTCGATGAATTTCACAATTTTATCATTTCTCCACTTATCCCCAGCAAACTAAAATATGAAAATTACCACAATTTCAACTCAGCCTTAGCTCTCGCTTTTTTGCTAACCAATACGTATGCTGGTTTTCTCCTTAGGGAAAAGCGCAGACTAATTCGGAAACTGATTATTAAATTCGGGAACGAGTTGTAAATAACAACGAAAACTTGGAGTCGCTAGATCTAGGATATACGTCCTAAACTGAAGCGCGACTCCCGACACTTGACAAGCTATTGCATCGCACTAAAGTTAGAGCATGGAAATAAGAATTAAGGAACGGATACAAAGGGATATTCCGATTGTCCTAAGTATCGTACTTGGGTATTGTGAGGTTATAGATTGCCAAAACTGGACGATTACATGAATTTAAAATTATTTGAATTTTTTTATATTTGTATATTCTGCTTTAACTGAACAATATTGAAAATAGGCTTTGTCATTATTTACTACTGTCCTTATTCCTTTGAAGGATGTGTAGACAAACAAAAATCATCTGCCCGTATTTCCCTGCTGAGGTCTTACAAAAATATAATGCCACAATTCTTTACTAATACCACTTTTAATTACTTTCATTTTCACTTAAAGTAATTGTATACCAAAAGTTCAACCAGGGTATTCACCACAATTTGTATGCTCCTTACATCATTTCGAAGTCTACTCGCTTTCCGTAGAAATACTTTACGGAAAGTAGGTCTTCATTTCTAACACACTCACAACCAACATCGGCATACCTTTAATTAAACTCTAATAACATTGAAATACCGCCTAATTTCTCATGTTACGATTTTACGAAACCATTTGTTGTAAGCAGTTTTCCTGGTTTCATTTTATCCAGACTGAAGCGCAATTCAAGCTGTCCCTAATCTTCGCATGAATACCTTTCTTGGCAGTAATTGAGATGTATAGGTCGAGAAAATATTACCCGCTCCATTTACCTTCTATGGGGGACGGTCGGCGACTTACAGCACATATTGGGGCGATTTCCATAAAGCGTCCAATGACCCCGTTGGGGAATTTCCTTTTTCTGTGGCCATATGAAAAAGTAAATGTGAAAACTTAAATCGATACATGTTTTGATGGTTTGTTTCCACCCTCTGCACACGCTATCGAGTACCTGTTATTTTTGCTTTAGCCGTCCAAATTAAATTGTAGACAGATCGATTTCAAGTTTAGGGATTTTGTAGGCTTATAAATGCTTTTCATAGAACATGTGTGATTACCTCACAGTGAAGAGTACGCTGAAATGGGGATTAAGCGTTGAATGACACTGACTGAGGGATACTTTGGAAATTTGCCATCCAAAATATGAATGGAAGGCACGTACTATGAGATGAACTTTGTATATTAAATATTCTGCTGAAAGTAGAAAGCCCTGGGTGATCAGAAACGGGTACCATTTAAAAAAATAATTAACTAATTTTGCCTCTGAATCTGTATTCATAAGGAGTATTACTATCATAATAGAAAATACGCCTAAAATTGAGCAGTTATGAATTTTGTTTTTCAAAATTTTATGCTAGAGTATTTTTATGTTAACTTTTGATAGGTAAATTGAAAAGTTATTGTAGTGAGTTTGAATTTTTAAGTATATAATTTTTTTTGAATTTATTTAACTTCTACACAAAAGCTTAAATCAACAAAGGTTGGTATTATTTCAATAGCAATTAACTTTTGAAACCAGGAGGTTTCAAGACCCGTGATCCAACGGCTTAACAGACTTCATGACATGCTTCAGACTCGTCAATTTCCTAGCCAGATGTAGGATACTGATAGGAGAGAAAGTTTGAATGAGTACTACTATGGGACATAGAGAATTTATTTACTGTATTTGGATCTAGATCACATTTTGTGTGGGCAAATTTACAGACTCCGATCTAGTTAAGGTTACTCCAGAGTACTTTAGAGGGCAAATTAGGGCTCAACTTACTTGCATAAAAGTTTTTTCGTGGCATTTTTGATGTTTCTCTTACATGAGAATATCACAAGTAATTTAAATGTTTCTGGGAGAATTACGCTCAGTAATTAAAATCTGACAGGGTACGTGTTAAGGCCTTTGACCAATTGTTTTACAAAAAAAAAAGAAAATACATCTGAACGTACGAAAGAGCAGAAGCCAATCTTTGATTAGATCCTGACAAAGATTTCATTTCATTTTTTTTTTTGCATATGAACTCATATCATTATATGAGTACTAAATTCTTGTTCTTTTCCCTCCGTTCAATTGCTTCAATACGACTCGAAACGATAACAATATTATTCTCCAACATAGTGACCTTTTAACTTACAGTTGCCCGTACATCCGTCAGCTAAAACGTCAGCCTTTCTATAGAATATTTAATTTTATATTGCACTGCTTCGAACTTTCTCAAAGTCTGATATTATTAGAAAAAAACGTCTGCATGCCATTCGAATGAGTCATCCATCAGATCTTCCACAAAACATGGGAATTTTCTCGATCAATTTCACACACGACTGTCTTACTAATGCTAATTTTCTCTGCAATAAGAGAAATATTCGCCCGCATATGTCTATAACGACTTCTACAGCCATTTCCAGAAGTTAAGAAAAACTTTATCACTGGCCTTTGCTCCTTTACGAATTTCTTTCTGCGCTACCATAACAAACTGAATTCAAGGGTGGTGACAAAGACCTTGACCAGACCGCAGCCAACAAATTGGAATAAGAAAATGATTTCCTGTGGTATGTCTCAGAGATCGCATTCAGGTATGCACCTTAAACTCTACCACTGACCCACGGATATTCATAAAGCGCACACCATACCGGCCATCCTGCCAACAACTATTGGAAATCCGTTACAACCCTTTATCGGATTTGGGGTGGGGCTTTCCAAACTCCCTTTAAGCGTCACATTCACAACTGCTGGCGCTCATTGCTGAGTGTAGTACTTTAATTTTTGTTGAAAACTTTAATACAGGAGCCTGCTGTTCTCGACGAATTCAAATTACTTGTTTTCCTAGATTTTTCTAAAGCCTTCGATAAGGTAAATGTCCTCTGCTAAATAGCGCTTTCCGCAAGTTCAGTATTTCAGTTTCGGCATGCAAACATCATACTTCAATCACAGATAACAAAAGGTTTTCCTTAGCGACAACTCCTCCGACTTTGTTCTGGATAGTAGTGGTGTCCCTCAGGGGTCAATCTTGGAGACAATACCGTTTTACGTATTCGTTATTAAAGAACGTTCCTTCCATATGTACTCCGACGAAGTTCAGTTGTACCTGCCTCGAACACTTGAGTTAGTAGAAGACGAAGATTTAGCAGGGATCTGTCTTTAGGCTGCAGGTAATGATCCTATATTGAATGTCTCAAAATCAAATGTTATCTGTTTTTGAATACTCAGACTTCCGGTTTTTACCGAATTCGAAGACACATTGATTGTAATCAATATTATATTAATATACATAGGGTGCCCCAGTTAAAGTGATCGAGTGGACATCTAGTGAGAGGTCTTCATTAGAGAAAGAAAAACTTATATGGCAGGAGGAGTGCAATTCTGACGATTTTCGAAATAACAGCACTTGAAGGTTTTTTGGTCCTTTATTACAATGAAGCCTGTATGACTCATACTAAACATGATATGTGTACAAGTCTACTGCCATATTGTAGGGAACACTAGTGGTTTTTAACTGACTTATCCACCCTCCTATCTCTCTTCGTTTAGGAGCTACGAATTTTGAAAAAAAAAATTGATTTTTTTTTAACCTTTTTTTCACATAAATACGCAAATTTCTCGAAAAAACTGTAATCAACATGCAATTTTCTTACATGATTTGGAACCCTCATAGGTATTCCTTTAATTTGATATAAGAGATGTGTCCACCTATCTCTTTTCGTTTCCCTTTCTGTGAGCAAACAAAAATGGGCTGTTAGTTCTTGCAACCTGGACCTTAAGTCGAAAATGATACTATGAGAATTCTTCGTTATTATAAGACGCATGGTCACTTATGCTATACTAAAAAATTGCAAAAAGTCGCTTATCTAAAAGTTATAGGCGCTATGCCCTACCAAGCAAAGAATGGAACTTCTGACGCCAAACCTCATGAATGTTCTACAGCAGTTGGCAGCAAATTAAATATTTAGGATCGGTCACAAAAAATCCCTTTAAATCGAAGAGGCACAAGGGCGTGACTTTTGTGACCACTGTGAACTATATGCTCCCTTTCATAACATTTATTTTTAGTTTAAACTTTTTCGAAATACCTGTTTTTGGTAATGTGAACCTTCAAATTTATAAATAGCTAAAGATATTATTTTCTTCTTTTAAGGCCGCTTTACGTAAAGCTACGTAACTTCAATGTTTTTTATTTATTTTTCTGTAATATTACTAAATACATTTAAGTAATAGCCCACATTAGAAGAAAATAATGCCATACATAACCATGAAACAGATATTACCTATAGACTAAGGTCTTTGTTGATTGCATTTTAAAGATATCCGCCTCAGAAACGCATAGAACCAGAAAAATATTGCTGCATTATGAGACCATTCCCAAGATAATTATTTCTGTAAAAATGTCAGGTCGTAGGTTGGTTGTACCTACAGCAAAAGGCGAAGTTTTAGTTGCTGCTCCTGCACAAGTCGTAAAATGGCAATGGAAGAACATTACCTTCACTTCATTAACGCTGAAGTATTCTCACAGTTAAAAAGTTATTTTCCTTTCCGAGTCCCTACCTATTTTACTGCTGTTTATATGGTCTTAACGTGGATTTAATTCTTCAAAGAGTAACTCTAGCTCCCTCCTCATAAAAAGCCCGGCTCAAGTTGGAGTCATTTTCAAAGCAGATCGACAGCAGCGTACTTCAAGCTGCAAAAGTATGCGTAACGAAAAGCGAAATAGTAAACTTTTCATAAACTGCTTCAAAGTTTTGAGGGGCAGAGTAATTCTTTAAAAATCCATAAACTGACAAGATATAAAACTCCGCAGGAGGACAGCAACTGCCAGAAATGGAGTTTGCGTCCGGGAGATTTTAAATTCATTGCTTGTTCTTGGAGTCGCCACCTTAATATTATTTATAAGCTACATTTTCTCGCTCTGCTGAACATATTTCATCCCAAAACACTCCTAACTAAACTTCCCTTTCAGCGAAAACAAAAATAACAAAAGTGCAGAACAGGAATTCCTTGTTATTGGGGTCCTGGGGGCGAGGGTGTTTGCGGCAACGAGGTGCGATGATTGATATTGTTTGTGGAATGTCAGAATTCGATTTGCTGGAAGATTTGCATGAATAATAAACGAATAAATTTCACATTCATGAAAATCTGCTCTGGTTTGGAATTATGCCATCTTGCAGCGCAGAGTCATAAAGCGTTAAGAACATAATCTAATCACGGGGCTTAAACAGATTAGGGAATTGGCAATGTCAATTGATTTTGGAGCTGTTTAGCGTGGCCCATAAAAGGAATTCAAAAGCGTATGCTGATTTATGTCGGCACGAAGAATAAAAACTGTATTGAATTTTAGACACAGGCGAAAGACAGGATATTATAAATCCACGTATGCGATTTGTTCCGTATTCGCAGAATTTTCAATAGCATGAAAATGGACTTATATTTACCCTTATGAGGCCACAAACGTGACAGAAAATTGGGAATAATGGAAAATAGCACTCCATATAATTATTAAAATTATCTATATTACGTTTTAACCAACACCTTCTTTTCCTTTTTCGATCGGTAATTCCAGATTTTAAAATGCCATTTTCCATTAGTTCATCCACCGATTTTTATAACACCAAGTGAAAGAGTCCCAGCCGTAATTTTACGACCTGATCAAAAGAGCGTATTCCCCTTTTTTATGAAAAGGATACACTCCCATCACCTTTCGCCTAATTTGTGGCGTCCCGAATAGCTGTGTTCTTTAACAGAGCGTGCTGAACAGTGAGTCAAGAAATGCATTGTGATGATTGTAATTAATAATTTCTAGACAACAGATCCGCTACGAGCATTTCTTTTCCAGGCAAGTATTTAAAATTCAAATCGTACTTTAGGAGCCGCAGGTGCATCCTTTGTAGTCTAGCCGACGGTATTTTGCCAATTTCTTCTTGAATAATTCCTAGCAGGGGTTTATAATCAGTTACAATTGTTACTTGGCGACCATAGATAAATTTGTGGAATTTAGTACACGCAAATACAACTGCGAGTAGTTCTTTTTCTATCTGTGCATATCTTATTTCTGTGTCACTTAAGCTGCGAGAAGCGAAATAAATTGACTGTCCTTCTTGCATCAGACAACATCCTAGACCTATCTTTTTTACTATCAAACGGTTTCAAAAAGAGCGCATTAGCTATTGCCTCTTTGATCTTCGATAGACAGCTGTCCTGAATGGGTGTCCAGTTGAAAATTGTGTTTTTCTTTAGTAATTCCCGAATAGGCTGCGAGATTTCTGCAAGATTGGGAATGTAATCCCTTAATTTATCATTCGGTACAATTTTTGTACGTCTTTTTTACTTGACGGCGGTTTTAGTTTGATTATAGCATCTAAGTAAATTGGGTCATATTTAATTCCTTTGTTCGAAATTATGTGACCTAGATACTTTACTTCTTCAACACGTAGTTACACCTTCTCCTTATTAAATTTTACGTCATGTTCACGGGCGCGCTCCATTAGTAGTCTTACGATGTGATCATGTTCCTCACACGCGTCAGCCGCTATGAGAATGTCGTCTATGTATACAATCACACCTGGTATATCAGAAAATATTTCTGAATTTAATTTTTGAAATTTCCGGGGCAGTTTTTATCCCGAATAGAAGACGGTTAAATTTGTATACACCGAATGGTGTAGAAAACGAACATAATTTAGATGACTCATCATCTATGGGTACTTGCCAGTACCCGTTTTTCAAATCTAAAACCGTGAACCACTTTTTATTAGCCAATTTCGCTGAGATTTCTTCGAATGAGGGATTTATCGATTCCTAATATGGGTACGGACTCTCCTTCAACAACAACAAATGTTAGGCGAACGCTTTTGCCTTTAATTTCACACACCAAATTTGTGATACCTTTTGGTTTAAGTTTTGTTGCCCCATAGACTTCAAGAATGATGTCTGTTTTGAATAATTTCGCGCGTGTTTTAACATCTTAAATAGTGTAAATGGAACAACATTAGTTTCGGCGTCAGTGTCAAGCTTAAATTTAACCTCTTGACCATTTACTATTACGGTTTGATGCCATGCAATCACAATTTTTGTTTTACATACCTTTGTTACAGTATCAATGACCAACGACTCAAGGTTATCTACCAGTTGAATGCCTTCTTTTTGAAACACATACACGCAAAGTGATTCCGTTCACCACAGTTTTTGCATTTTTTGTTCCAAGCGGGACACTTTCCTCTTCCGTGCTGGCTACCACAAAATTTACATGTCATACTGAGGTTTCTACTATCTGTGCCTTGACCTTGCCTAAAATTTTTAGAAAATTTTTCGCCTAACACATTATCATTTTTGCAATATATGTTACCCTTTCTAGTTCTGTTTGTTCTCGCACTCTATTGGATTCTGCCCTAGTTGATTCCGAAATTGACGTAGGGAATGTTCTCGGTTTACTGCATTAACACTGACCCCCATTTCTGTGCTTTTACCTTGAATTTGCATGGACTGTTGTCTGGATGCCTCTGCTGCCCTTGCCATACTGATGGCCTTGTCCACATCCAATCCGTCCGTCTCCAATAAGCGTTTTTGCAGAGTTTTGTCCGCTACTCCCAATATTGTTCGATCACGCAGCATTCTGGTCTCCTGGTTTTCAAAATTACATTCTCGGATGAGTTTCTTGATGTCCATCAAGAAGGAGTCGAAAGGTTCTGTTGTTGATTGATTTCTGCTGTAAAATTTAAAACTAGCATATGTATGCCTCGTTCTTTTTCGGTTGGCAGAAATTTTCAAATGCGTTTACAACTTCTTTGTATGACTTTCTCTGTGCCTCCGATAGTGAAAATGTGTTGAAAATTTCCGTTGCTTCAGGCCCTGCTACATTTAAGAATATTGCAGCCTGGACTGAATCAGGTTTTTTATCTAATTCTGCTGCAGTGTAAAAATATTCAAAATTTTGTTTGAATATTCTCCAGTGCTCTGAGATGTTTCCATCTAGCAAGAGTGGGTCAACTTTTCTTAAGAAGTCCATGCTGTTCGTGACGGTTATGATGCGTGTCTTTGGCCGTCGACCACGTGCTTTCTTTTCCACAGTTTTTAATTCTATTTTAACTATACCCATTCAGTTCCAGTCAGTTATGCATATTTTTGTTTACTCACTTTATCAGTTAACATCTTCTCTTCGCTTCGCAAATTGGCTATGGTTATATTACACTTTGTCACGTTATGTTATAATTTAATCCACATAATATCTGATAATCCTCGTGTCCAGAGTATTTTTTAAATCACCTGCAGCGTTTTACACTTATTCTGTTTTATATAAGCTATTGATTTTTCGTATTTTCGGTTTTTCGTTTTATCCTCGTCGCCATGTGATGATTGTATAGAAAACACACCTTTGCTTATAACTACTTTATTAATACAGCTTTCTGGTCAGACCGCTCTACTGGGACTGCTGGCTATGCCCTCATGATTGGCGTACATTCGGTACTTGCATTAGGACTGCCAATCTCCTTCTCTTACATGCATCATCCATATTTGTGGAGCGATCAATTCAGTTTTGAAGTTATCTTAAGAATCTGCATCTCTTGAAGACAGAAAGCAACATTCTTGAGGGTAGTTTTGATGGCAAAGTTTTGTTCAAGTTTTTTCCTTATATTTTTCCGGAAAAATATGTTGAAAAATGAAACACGTTAGAAAATTTAACCACGGTGTCTAGAAAATGAAATCAAACAGATTTAGTTCTTAAGTATTTTATTAATTGTCATAACATTACATATGGCTTAATAAATAATGTTAATTTTTAAATATTTAATACCATAATTACAAATAAATTAAGTAAACAGGAAAAATTGAGATTAACGTAGACTTGACATTATCAGATTCTTAAAATTAGCGAGTTCTTTTCGTCTATTATTCATTTTATGGTCAGTAGGGTAGATCAGGGGGTTGTGAGACACGGGGAGTCGTGAAACATGCTCGCAGCACGAAATTGAAAATTACGGGCATCTACTTATGACTGTCAAACTTTTTTCTCGTCTTCGTCTCTTCTTCTTTTCTCTTGTGTATTCCTTTTCATATGGCACTCGTCGCGTTGACAAAAATTCCCAAAAGTGTATAGACACAACATTCTTTGTTTTATGAAATTTAAATTTTTAAATTTAAACTCGCGCCAGTATACATCCACGGCCATGTGTTTTCTTTCTGGCTACTTCCTAAGTGGACCGTCATAATGTCAAGACTCACTTTGGATTTGAGATCTCGACCAGCGCGGTGAGTGGTAAAATTTAATTTAATTTAATAATTTAATTTCAATTTAAAGTTCCTAACATTTCCTCATTAAAAACTTGTGAATTTAGTTTAGTGCAATGAATAAATATAGTTTGAATTTAAAGGGTTGTTTTTAGTGCGTGTTTCCCTATTATTTCATAACACTTGATAAATAGACTTCTGACACACAAAAAGAATTTTGCATAATCATTCGATGTATCCATGACGCGATGGTCATTTTGAAAATTCAGATATCGGGGGGTCGTGAGTCAACATTTTCGGAGGGTTGTGAGACACATATTTTCGGGCTTTTAGTGTTTACCAACTTAGAATGTTTTATGCACTTTCTATTATTTTTATTGAGTTTAGTGGTTTTCATGATTTTCCGTTATAAGTATAGTGCGTCATAAGTATAGACTAACTTGCAAACCTGTAATCGATGTAAATGGCTTTGTGACTGCCATCAAAGAGATTTCAATCGAGAAAAGGAAGCTACGGTCAGTTGGTAGACCATACAATGTCGATAAGTCAATTTTAATAAACAATTTTGATCAAAGTATGCCACCGTCTTTTATTTAAAAGCGTGTGCCACAACCTCCTAAATATTTTGAAAATACAGGAAAACCAACTTTCGAGCCAACAGGCTAACAAGGAGAGGCTACGACCTTGGCATCACCGATTTTGATATATCTTCGCATACATGTAGTGGGCGTCGGGTATAGTATCCTCTTAAAGTAGTAAGACCCAACGTTCCAAGATAAGCAAGGATATGCGTTGCAAAAAATTTATATGCAGTTTATCTTCAAAATACAAAGTGCTCCTGGCAGCGATGTGGTGGCGTGGTGGATAAGTGTCTGGCTCTTACCCCGGAGACGCAGATTCGATCGCCGTCGCTGCCGGTTTTACTTCTTGCACTTTTTTCAGAAAAGTTTTTTTTTTTGAATTTCTGAAATCAATGTATGGAAAAATGTTAATGAATAATACATTGGAGGGTTTTACAGTTCCAAGAAGATATTTAATAATTGCTTTCAATACCTGCCCACCACATGTATTTGAAGTTTCATCAAAATCGGTGATGCCAAGGTCAAAGCCTCTCCTTGTAAGATTATGGAACTTTACAAATTTTAACAAACCTGTCTTTTTTTATGTGTTATTATGCGTACAAACGATTTGACGAAATACATTTGCATAAACAATTTTTTTTACTATACTTTTGGTCCAAAACCCGTCTCATAACCCCCCGATCTCCCCTACATACCTTTCATTCAAATCCAGATTGTCGTCTTTCGCGATTCCACACGCTAAACACTTGATGCGATATTTATCCATATTAAATAAACAGAATTTTACAGCAATGTTATTAAAAATCTTTTAAACAAAATATATTTAAAATATTTTCAAAAACAAAAATTTAAAGTTACAACTTTTCACAATTTCACCCTGTACTTCATAGGAGATCTTGCTGGAAACAAAAATGAATTTTTTCCTAACGCCTTTAAAAACGCGTTATGAAAAAACATAAACAAATCTTTTCGTATGTGGGAAGTATATGTATGTGTTGGTTTCGGATCAATTTTCAAATTTTCTGATTGGTTTACATTGTAGGGGCGTTATCGAAATGAAAAGAGAAAAGAGAACCAATACATTAAAAATCGCTTCCTGACGACTTTAAAATTGAGTCATGAAAAAGCGTGTTCGTATTTAAGCCTTGTGCGTGTTGGCTTGAAATCATTTCTAAAGCTGCCCTATTTGTTGATACTGTAGAAGGGGTAACGGGGCGAAGAGGGAATTGAGAAGCAATACATTGACAAAAGTTTCTTAACGCCTTTTACTTCATTTTGCAGGCTGTTTTTATTCTTACTTCATCATTCCAATTTTCGTAAGAATACAGCAATGAAACAGGACAATATTTTTATACTAGCCGTACTAATGGATACTTGTTTTTGCTTTTTACCTGAAAAATTGTAGGTAGATGTATTTTTAATTTGCCGTTTCTTGAAATATCTGGTCTTCTTGTAATAGATAGTCCTTGGTTTTGTTGTTGATTCGAAACCAATTCTAAATAATAAACAGTCATTTCGGTTGGCTCACTAATCCTTTGCCGTTCTAGTTCTCGAGTTCGCATTTCACAATTGATTCTCAATTTGTTCTTTCCTGAAATTTTGTTATGCCCTAGTAGAGGGGATTTTTTCCGCCAGCCTTTATATACCTTTCAAGACTTAACGCCATTTACATGTCCAAATTTCCGCAGAGGTTGTCGGCACCAATTTAATCTCTGTTTAACATCCAATAGCATAGAAAATTAGATGTGTCAATGATAGAATTGCAGAATGAAACTCCCAGTATTCTCTCGGAGAAATTGTTTATATCATTTGCAAAGGCTTCAGTTCGCACTACGCCAAAAATGGACTCGTGAAACATGCTCGCGTGAGCTCAACAGTCATTGGGGATACCCTTAAAACCGTAGTGCGGTTATTGAAACGTCGAGCATTTGGTATAAAATGTACAGAAATTAAAATAGTTACAAGCGATGCGAACAGGCCTATAGTGTTTAAGGGAAATAGATCAGATGTTTATTGTTTAAAATCAGAGAAACTCCAAGAACATGATTTAATAACATGTTTTACAACTCCCCGACATACAAAGGCCTCTTTTGTATCTTTGTCAAACTCCTTAAACCTTAAGTGGTGGAGCTTCTGGGTGGATAATAGTGTGACTTCAAAAACGAGAGATCAACCGTTGATTACATCTTGATTGTACATCAAATTATAATATTAACAAATGTTGGCTGACCATTCCACCATATTTTCCTGGATTTTAAGCAGGCGTATGACGTAATTTAAACATAAAATCATCAAATTACAATAGGTATTCATTATGGTCTTAAGATAGTTTGTGATAAAAGAGTCGATACCTCCATCCAACAACGGCCCGACTGTTATACAACATTTCTTCTTAGAAAGTATATCCTCAAAAGACACCGCTAAATAAAAGCATTGGTAAATTTACTTTTTATTCTGCGATACCGACACCAAAATCACAAACATTCTTTGTAAACACAAGTGAAAAGTTAAATTAAAAAACAATTTTTAAAAACAAGCTTTTATTTAATTGTACTGAAACCCTATTTAATTGGGGCAGGACCAATTAATTATATGCTGACTCAATACGAATGAATGGATTTAAACAAAAGTAAGTTAAAAATTATAAAATTTAAGAAATCATACCATTTTATTCATGTTGATTGACTGATCTAAAGGCTTGTTAATATCCATTCATCCGCATTGAGTCAGCTCATTTTACTACGGTCCCGCCCCAATCAAACAGGGTAATTATTTATTTTTCCCATTTTAGTACAATTAATGAAAATCTTGTTCCTAAAAATTGTATTTTAGTTTAATTTCATTGTATTTTTATTTTATTGTCAAATCGGACCGATCGATGGTATGTCTATCGCATACATTTGGTCACGACAAAAAACATCCAAAACATTGATTTGAAACATCGATCTCAGTATAAATTTTAAATATTTCCAGTGTTGCGGACAAGCCTCCAGTGTCTTGTCCAGGCTGTTAGTCACACCTAAAAGTGATCTTGAGCTTTTATGGTAAATATTCGTGTATTTTCGGTTCCGTAATAAGCTTAGTTATGCTTATAAAAGCTTATCAGCTTCTTAATCAGCACCCTCAAAAGCCTTTAGATATTATTCTTCAGCGGAATCAGGCCATATATAAAAAAATATGGTGTATTATCATCGGAACAATGTATGCATGCAAAATTTCAGCTCAATCGAACATCGGAAAGTGAATCAAAATCAACTTGTAAGATTGAAATCTTACATAAAAGTAATATATGTATATAAAGTATATAAAGTAAAATGCAGTGAAAATCAACGGTAGCTAACAATGTCGTCGGTCCGGAAAGCGATAACTCTAGGGACACTAATTGGAGATCCAATAATTTCATTCATATACATATTTGATTTTAAAAAAATCCTAATATAAATCATATCACGAAGTCACCAGTACCAGATGTTTGTAGAATTAAAAGCATTGATTGCGAAATATTTACATCATAAGAAGCATATGCATCAAAATATGGTATAATCAAATTTGCGTTATTTATTTACGTAAGAATGTTTAAAAAATAAAACTTACTTTTCAATGTCAAAATCTTAAATACGATGCGCAGGCGCCAATTGTTCTCAGTGAACTTTCAACTGTTTGAAGGTTACCCGCGTCTAGTGTTGCCATATAAAAACGAAAGCAACCATAAGATTAGTTGAGAAACTGACGAATAAATGGTTGTGGGTCTTTCAAAGCATGACTCTTTCTCTTTCTTGACTATCTCGTCCTGAAGACCATTATAT
>QYTT01084039.1:17951-32649 GCA_006980735.1 Dasypogon diadema
TATTCGCCGGTGTAGATTTAAACTTTTTCGAACGTTTGGAAATGTGACCGGAAGTGAAATATTTTCATTTTAAAGAACTCATTATTAGAGTGGATCTGTTAAATAAACATCGATCGAATAAGAAATATTAATCTGGAATAGTGTACTCTGTGCTATTTGTATTTGAAAGGGAATAAAGTATACTTACAAAGGAATTTAGATTCAAAAAAGATATAAATGTCAATGGAATAATTTCTTTTTCTTGCCTGATATTGATGAATTACTATTCACTTGAATTATTTTCAAATTACTGTAATTTCAGGTTATAGTGTAGGTACCAAATGGACATTATGACACCTGCGTTATACGAATTTTTCTGATATCACTTGGACTAGACTATTTCTCTAACAACCCACACCGGTAGCCAAGTTGGTTCAGGCATAGTTCTGCAAATTTTCTCTTCTATAAGCGTGAGTTCGATTCCTGCACGAACCGTCACCGTAATTTATTTGGGTACCAATGTTTGAGGCAGTTCTGCTGACAAAAATTGTACTTGCTAAGCCACAGAGATG
The DNA here is from genome assembly GCA_006980735.1 of Dasypogon diadema. Taxonomy (NCBI): domain Eukaryota; kingdom Metazoa; phylum Arthropoda; class Insecta; order Diptera; family Asilidae; genus Dasypogon; species Dasypogon diadema. The sequence continues at coordinate 18,503 of QYTT01084039.1, forward strand.
TTGCATAGTAAAATTTCAGGCCAATGGAATAATTTTCAACATTTGTCAGGTTATAAATAATTGCGAACCTCGTTTTTCCTACGATTTCCTTTCCGTCCAAGATACCAAAGCCGGACGAAAAAATTGATCCGCTTAAAAAGTTGGAATGTATGGCAGAAATATGAACGAAAATGGTACTAGGTATCTGTACAGACGTTGCTTAAGCATTTCAACATTAAGTTATAGACAGCACTCTTGGTGACTATGGTAAAAATTATATCAGTAAAAAACACTCCACACAGAACTACTCAAAACCCGATTTCTTACGTGCTTTAAATTTACATAAATTATTTTAGAATCTAGAATATAATAAAATCTAAAATTTAGATTTATAGAAAATAATTTCGCAGAAAAGCACAAAACTTGTAGAAGACGAAATTGTGTCGACGAAGTCTTGATTTTTAGAAGCGGTAAACACTTTGAAGATCTTAATTACAGCGGCTCTGTCTTTGAATTGAATTGATTTTAAAATTTCGAGAAGGTGAAAATATGTTGGAAAATATGAAGAGCGCGGGCGAATTTGGTAGTCTAACTCTGAAAGTTTTCGTATACAGTAATTTGTGAAGTATGTGGTATTGCATTATCGTGAAGCAGATTAGGTTCATATTGATTACCTAATGCATACTGTTTTTCACAGATTTTAGCATCAAAGCGTCCTTTTGGTTAAAGGAAGGGATAATAAATTATGCCCTAAGCTGACCACATATATTAACCATAACCCCCTATGCGTGTAAAGAACATTTTAGAAGCATATTTTGAGGCTTGACTTTTATCGAGCCAATCTTCATTTTCTGTTAACCAGGAAGAATAACGGTAACGATTATTTTCAAGCCAATACGGGACATTAAAACTAATGAAGATCAGATCTTCAAATGATCAAGTCTATGATTTTGGTCCAACCAGGCCGATGGCCGAGTGGACTGAGGCGGACGTCTGTAGATTTTCTCCTATGTTGGCGTAGGATCAAATCCTGTATAGGGTGCGGCGATATACCTAGATACCAGTGGTTGAGGCGGCAATTTCTACTGGCGAAAATTGTATTTGCAAAGTTACTGAGATTTTACATAGCAATTTTATGCCAGTAAAATGTGTCGTTCATTTGCAACATTTGTCAGGTTAATTTTCCAATCTTCCTCTTCCTTAATTTCCCTCCGTTGTGCAACATAGGATCGTCCCCTGAGCTAATATCTTAAAAAAATGCCTAAGCAATCATTTTCAACAACTTCTAGATTGGTTATATTCAATAAACTTTTGTTTTTGTGTGTAATTATTTTTCTGGTTGCAGAATAAATGAAACAGTCTGAGGGCAATGATATTAAAATTTTTATTACCTTTTGAACAAAATTTCCCCATTCTGTTGATATGAATGTTTTCCCATATTCCTGATAGATATTACAGGTAAATACTCTTAACTGCTTTATGTACTTTGTTCTGGAAATAACTAAAGCTATTTCTGCATTTATAAATTCAAACGAATATAATATTGTCATTCAAAGGAAAGATAACTTCATCTAGGGCTGTCTTGTAAAAGTTAAAGCAAACTTTTCGGATTTCTGTACATTTAGTTCCGTCTTCTATTCCTTTTATAATTTAAATATATATTTCATTGCTAGCCAAAAAATAATTCGTACCATTCAGTATTAATATTTTACTTTATTGCTAGTTATCGCAAAATTCTTAAAATGAAATTTGTATCCATTTCTGAGCTGGAAGAGTAATATTCTATCACTTTGAAGGCACTAAAATGACTATAGGATATCAACTGGATGTTGTAATTCAGTTTAATAATAAAATAACTTGAAATATAAGCAAAAAAGTCATTGAGGACGTTTTGGTTTCAAGGATTCGGTATTAAAGGATATTAGCTGATTCCTGAATTCTGCATGAGTAAATATATGGAATCATCGGAGGTATGAACACGGCAATTTGACGATTGCAACGATGCGAAATGTAAATTCAAATAACGTATACTCATCTGACGAATAATAATCGGCATCGTAGCATCGTATGATTAGTAAAATATATTTTTATCAAGGACGCAAAAACATTGGATAAAACCGAAATAGATTGGTATACCGCATATCTATTAATTACCGGACACCTTGTGTATTGAAATTGTGTCATTATTTGGATTTCCGGCCTCTATTGTGGTGAGCTTTTGGAATCGGTTCACAATCGGGAAAAACCGGTTCATATTTTAAATTATTTTATTATTTTATTTTATTCTCCATTTATCCAGAATTATGAAATTTCTTGACAATTGTCAGGAAAATTTTTGGAAGTCTTGGTGGAGGACTGATCTGGTAAATATGGTACCAATTCAATTATTTATAAAGCAATTACAATAATAAAACCATCACTTTTTTCAAGGTAATGAACAGTCCGAGTTTGAGGGATACCTGTTTTGCCCCAGTACATCAATCGGATATAATTCAACAAAAAGATGTTAGTGGCCAAATTTTACATTATTATCGGGCCTAAAAATTTAAAGTATTAACATCCTCTAGCTATTGCTAACCTATTTACCTTATTCTATCCAACAAAGAAATTTTAGTGTTTTCTGCTCAACTAGTCCTATTTTATGCTTAAATTATATGAATTAACTCATTTTTTTCTATTACAGATGAGGTTTGGTGTGAATTTATTATCTCCTCGACAGGAACTTTGTAGGACCGTCACATATTTGTCCCATCAAAAGGTATTCATTTTGTTTAATTGTTGTTGTTTAGTGGATTAAAATCAATAGTGGTAGTCATATTTCTCTAAAACTTTTGCTAATCGTATTACTACTATCTTTTTTTTTAATTCATACTTTCTTATTTACATAACAATTCATTCCATCAGTCGTCTTGAAACGGGTATAAATCCAGTGGGATTCAATTTGATGTCTTTTCCTAAAACGCCTGAATCCATTATACTTTTAAAAATTCCATTAGTTTCGTGTACTCTGGAAAACTCAAATCAATTAATGCATTTTAAATACAAAATAATTTTATCTACCATTTTACTTAATCGATTATTAATCAATCACGCTTAAATCATGAATATGAATTACACCTCGATTGAATTTCACGGTAAACAATGCAATATTTGTGTAATACAGCCTGCAACCCTTTCAGAACGAGGCATTAATTTTATCTGCCGACTAAGCTCCTTTCAAATCCATGACCTCTTGAAGCAAACAGTACTTGTTTGGTGGAAAACATTTATCTAACTCAAATATGATGCCGTATACATTTTGTTTGTTTGGTGAATTCAAGAGTTCATAAATTTATACCTACACATGTGGGGGTGGCTTTTTTACTATAAACGTAACATGTACATTCGGATTTTTATTGTATTTGGAAAATTATTTCGTTATTTTCAAAATGCTTTACAGAACGTTTGTGGTGGGGATGCATTTCGATTTCACTCCTTATCAGGGCCATCCCTAGCTTTCGAGGGATCCCGGGTAAAACTGAAATAGGACCCGGGGGGTCCTCCTGGGTTTTTCTTATGATGGGCAAACTTATAACGCCTTGTGCTGAAGTAGAGGTCCTAAAATTTTCTTTCTTCGATTAGTTAGGGGCAAAAGAATTGCGCTTTCTTATTTCATCGAAATAAAAATTATCGAACATTCACAATTTAGTTTTTTGTGTTTAATGTTTAGAGCAACCGAAAGAAAAAAAAGGCTGACTGGAAATCTTGGAAAATTAGATAAATCTGGAAATCTAGCAGCTCAAACTAGTCACATACCTATCTCTGGAGTCTACAATCCTATCATTTTTTAAGCATTCTCCACCATTTTGTTAGAATTATAGATTAAGAATTTTTAAACTATAGTGAGCTCCTAATACAGGCAGCGGTCATTCTTTTCGATTTTCTGTGGCAATTTGCGAAATTCAGTTTTGGAATCATTTTTTTTCTTCTCCAAATATTTAACATTTAACCTCTTCCTGAAACTTTTTAATTTTCGATTTGTATGGACAGACGAATTTATCCACTCAGGACTCGGATCTCGCGCCTACTTTAATCAAATTTTTCAAATTTTTCTCACTTTTCGTGGTAAGCAAAGATTTCTTGATAACTCTCCGAGAACATAATCTCTTATTTAGAAGTTGTCGAAATCTCGATACCCCCCCCCCTCCACGCCCACCCCTACATACGAATACGATAGTTTTGATTGAAGACGTGTCCACCGAGTTGAGAATGAGTTTCGTTACTTAATATGATTTTGTTGTATAAAAATCTTCATTTTTTAATTTTTTTCGATCGCCCAATTAATAAATTCACGGCGTTTTGGGCAATGTTGAACACTGTTGTTGGTTTAATCTAAAATTGTTGTGAACGACGACGAATTGATGTTTCTGGATGTTCAACAACACTAGCACTAACTGCTGCATTATTTTTTGTTGAATGTCCACTACGATGGTAAAATTGTTTTCTTTCATCTTTTACTGAACCAATGTTTTCTCAACAATTCTTTTAACTTTCATGTTTGATGGACAATTTTCTCTTCCACATTCTGTACGAAACTATCTTGCAACTTTTGCAAAAATTTTTCCAAATTTAAAATAATTTTTAACAATAAAGACGCGTTGTTCAATAGTGTATCGTTCCATATTTACTAACCGGAATGTTACCACTTGACAGCTGACACAAATTCCAGCGCACTCTAGTACAAAAAATTAAAATGTCGGGAAATTTTAAAGTAACATTCAAATTTGAACACCATGTACATTCAACAAATGCATTTGTACAAATTACAAATACATATCTGTATATTGTTGAGACAAATTTAATGTAACAACAAATTATAACAAATGGCTTTTTCAAATTTGTTTCTGTTTAAGTAAATGTGCAACCTGTTTTTTGAATCTATGTACATATTTGTGTAGTGTGTACCCATCTTTATGTGTAGGATTTTACAAGTTTACGAAAATGTTTGTATCTTCTAAAAATATTCATGTTACAATGAAATGAACCATGTAATAATTAATGGGACGCAAAAAGATACAGCTATCCGTTTGCAGAGTGTTGTTTAATATAAAAATATCTAGAATATGCTTTTTCTCCCTTTTTCAAAAATGTCTTCTACATATGTATCACAAATTGAAGTAATAGTTTATGATGCCTAAGGGTATCTATCATAACGATATGCTGCATATTCATTACTTATTTTTTACTTCGTTTTCTTCCTCACCTCTAAGGTATTAAATAATTAGTTTAAGCCAATTATAGTTTTTTCCTTGCTTAAATTTGGGAATGTATTAGGTGTACAAATAAGTTTCCACCGTTTGACAAAGGCTGGTGCCAGCAGTAAGTTATGATTAAAATTATCAGATGTTAAACGTCATTATCGTAAGGTTGGACATCTGTCAACAACATAACCTAGAAATATTAGTGAATTTTTATCAGTATAATATATTCTTGTGTGTGCGAAAATGTCAAATTTTGTCCCGAATAAGCGTCATTTGCGGGAACTTGTGATTTACTTCTTCAATTTGAAGAAATCTGCAGCTGAGGCACATCGATTGCTTGTAGAAATTGTGAGTGGTTTCCAAAGTTTAAGAACGGTGAATTTGACATCGAAGGCAAAGAACGTAGCGGAAGGCCGAAAGAGTATGAAGACGCGGAATTGGAATTGGAGCAGAATTCGTGTCAAACGCAAGAAAACCTTGCAGAATCTTTGGGAGTGTGTCAACAAGGAACTCTGCATCGGTTGAAATCATTGGAATGATTCAAAAACAAAGTAATTGGGTTCCATATGAACTGACGCCGAGAAACTGAGCCGAGAATAGAACATAATGTCCCGTTCTTTCACAATAAATGTCCAATTTTTGATAAAAGACGGCGGAAATTTATTTGTACACTTAATATGTTTCACGTCAAATGCTGCATCTGGACCTACTAATTATCATGTAAATTCCGAACCACATAATTGTTATAACATTCAATGACTTCTAGTGATCCTTTTATTGGCAACAGAAAAATATTAACTTTTAGTAAATGTTAATCGAATTTAAACCCAAGACCTTATCAGCCACGAAACACCAACGACTTTTTATTCTTTCTGATATGTAAATTTCGTAGGATATAAACAAGCCAAGCATGTAAATGTTTTTGGATAACATATAACAATGCAAACCAATACTAAAAAGGAACTTTTTAATTTGAGCTTTCATAAATTACCCACATTATATTAAATACACCAAAAATTCCGGGAAACCAACGAAAAAACCAAAGTCATCATTATCCCTTTTGTCTTTTGACTTTGTCTCTGGACTTATCGCTTTCACAATCCCTTGAATAATTGCCTAGCAGATATATGATCACAAAAAAAGGGTTGATTTCGCAACATCAAATTGTTTTTTGCACAATTGACTTAGCCACTGACTTGCTGAAAGGAACCATAAAATCATTTGTCATGTATCAAATATTCCGTCCAGAACTTTTGTGTTGTATGCTTTAGCCATGCGATTCACAATGCCCGACACGAAAATTTTTCACTTTACGATGATTTCTCAGACAATGGAACATGATGCAGCAGAGATGCTACCAGCCGAACATAATATTGTTCATTTGATAGAGCTCATTAGCTCGATTATTATCATTAGAATGGTATTCAAAATTTGCAAAGCTTAGAATCTTTGCAGATGTGTTTTTGTGTTTGTTTGTAACTTTCTTTTATTGTACGGTTTGACGAAGACTTTGCAAGCTCGGGCATCTAGATCTACTGACGTAAAATATAAAAGAAAAATCACATGGGCATAAGATTTCTGTAGGATAACCAAATATCCCAGTAGGGACCTGATGAATTCGGTAATGAATAATTTCATCGAAGAATAACAGAAGTCGCTAGCATCAATGACATAGTAATGCAAAGGATAAGATAACAGAGATTATTGATGACAAGGTAATGCAGAAGGTATGGTATTAGAGAAATTTACGTTTTCTGATTCATCGTGTTTGTTTCTTCGAATTTTTTTACATGCCTATGAGAACAGAGGCACAGTGTAGAACAGCAGTAAAAATTTAATTTTTAAACGTAACCTTATTTTTATCCTTACATTTCTATAAATAAAGCAATGAAAGGATAATGTACCTAAGAGTAATTCATGAATTTCCATGACAATTTAACCTACGCCGGTGGTCGAGGGGGCTGAGGCACACTTCCTCAGAGTTTCTTCCCTGTTGGCGTGGATTCGAATTCTGCACAGCACACGGCGATTTTTCTGGGCAATTCCAGGAGCCCACAGGTAATCTCAACCGCTTAAGCGCCTCTATCTCACATCCATATGAGGCATATTTCCTCCACTATTGACGTGGGTTCGAATCCTGCACAGGGCAGTGTGATTTATCACGATAGAGATAGTGGTTGAGGCATTTCTGCTGACAAGAATTGTACTTGCGAAGCCACTGGGATGTTGCACAGTAAAAATTCATGCCAAAAATTGTGACTAATTTCAACATTTGTCAGGTTAAAATTTCCCATTTCGCTTTCCCTAATTTCCTTCCGACTAAGCTGTGCTGTGTGCATCATAGGGTTGTCCCCTGAGCTTAGTCAATAACTTAAAAAAATTTATTGATGTTGTGAACGTATAGTAGTGTACGTATGTTAATTGATTCACTAATGAAGTAATGAATACATTTCTTACCCGGATACTGCCTATGTATACACATTTAATTAATATAGAACATCAGAATACAGGAATTACCCTATGATAGTTTGACCTCATTCCTTTATACGTTTGTTGCATATGCTTACATCATCAGTTTCGAAAATATGTTATCGTTTTATGCTGTTGATGAGGAAAGGTTACAGAATCAGTTCACACAGGCTGGTTTCTTCTGTCGGTCTAAAAGTGGGACTTGACAGTCTGCAGAATTGAGCAAAATATATTAGCAATGCTTTCCCTTTACTATCAGAGTGTAAGGGGTATAAAAACTAAAACTAACAGCATTTTACAGTCCTCCTTATATAGCTGTTTTGATGTCACAGAAATCTGGCTGCTTCCATGATATAGAATTATTCGATCAGTCTCATTGCCGTAAGTAGGGTACTCAGCGCCTGTGCGCTCCCCATTTTTTAGTTTATATTAATTTAATCTCTTTATTTATCCAATTTTTTCAATACTACTAGGTTCATCTATAGCATGTAGATATAAATAATAGAAAAATCATTTACTGGTGGATTTCAGATCGATACAGTGAAAGCCAGAGCTCACACTAATCGGAATCTCGCGTCGCGACTTGCGGAATTTGCTCTAGTTCGAGTTTGGCAACTGAAAGTTGTTGTTGTAATCGTTGAGTGGCCCTCGTATTGGAGTGAACAAATGTACAGAGCAAAGACTTTTACATTTTTAAAGCCTGGTATAAACCTGGAAAAGATCGTTGCCTGGATCGCGAAATGCTGATTTGGATTTGCATGTCAAAATTTACTGCACTGAACAAATCACGACAAGATGAAAGTTTGCTTACTCTTGAATGAGAAGGGACTGTCCCAAAAGGGGTTTTGGAGAGGAACTTTCTTGTCTTACTATACTCCGTAGATCTTCTACCTCGTCACAATGTTTTCTACAGGTTCCTGATGTAGAACCCCTCAATTGTTTGTTGTATTTGGTTAAGGGTTGTTTATAGAGACTAGAGACCTTACAGAAATCCATGTGGCTCGCGGGCAGAAAAGTTTAGAGACTTCTGCTCTAGACCATCACTCCCGTCTTTATTTTCACTCTACTTGGCGGCTGAGGACCCCACATTTTTCTTTTGACAGTCCACTCCTTGGTTTAAAGTTTATTTTATTGAAGAAGAGGCTCAGCTGGAAGTCTACTTTCTTTAGTTTTTCCGCCGTCTTTTATTTAATGTTTCAATAAAACGACAAATTTTTAAGTATATACACGTGTATTTCGGTTTTATTTGGCTTTATTATCAGAAGTGCACTCTCATGGCTTGATCTTACCCATACCCACTGTCGATATGGCTTGATCTTATTCACTGCCTACGATCTGGTGGTCGTCACAGGTGAAAATGGGACGGATGGTTTGAGTCTGGACCTTAGGAATTTCACCCTTTTTTCTTCAGCCTCTGGCTCTTGCGTGTGAACATGGGCATGCGAGAGGTGAATCATCCTTCGACTACTTGCTGTTTTCTGACTGCAGCTCCTCGGATAATTGAGTATCGCTCCGCTCTGCAGTGGCAGGATATAGAAGATCTATTTTTATTCGTGATTTGTCCACAATGTTGCCAGTCAGCTGCCATGCTGTAGTTGTTGGCATGTTTGGAGGAGTGGTATTCACTTTACTTTTTTTTAGTTTTTAGAAAACTCATAAATTCTTACGAGTAACAGATTAAAAATTGTCACCTGCCGCCGAGATACGCATTCCCACAGGAAGCCTGAATTGAAATCGAAGGTTACCTGATATTCGGAGTTCGTATACAGGCGACTTAGCTCCCCCTAGCCATGCAGCCCTCTGTGTGTATTGCTCCAACTTGGCTAAGAGGACGCCTGGTTCGAGACCTTTTCTTAATTATTCGAGGCTACTCTGATAGTGGCCATTCGCCCCTGTACGTTATTGTCAAGTTTTCTCTTTTTTGGTGAATTTTTCAAAATTTTGGAAAAGCAAACGGTTTTGAGCTCAATAAGTTGCAATTTGTACTGCCTGGTATAATTATTGATAAAATAAATAATTGTGGTTGCATCTCTCTTCCTCTCGCAGAGTAAGGATTACTCCTTTATCTCCGTTATGAATGAGCAGCGATGCGATGACATTTTCTGATTTTATCATATTTATATGCTGGTGTAAGCATTGTCCTGTTGCAGAGATTTTATAAATGAGAATCATGAATGCAAGGAGCAGGATGTTCCTTAAAAATTGAAATACCCACAGGCACACAGCCACACGCAAGGAAGTGAGTCCCTTCTTCTCGATACACACACAGAACAAATTCATTCATTCCAGCTTATTCTTTCACAAAAAAGCGAAGCATATACTGGCAGTGGCAGAATGAGAATCCACGCCGGGACAACACAACGGTGATAGACACAGCTTGGGTAATCCCACCCCATTGCAATTTCCATGGCGGTCATCAATCTTCTTATGTTCCCTTTCGAATGACAGCTCAGTGGTGTAGTCAGGTTTCATCTCTATTGCGAGGGGATTTTTCTTTCCGGATCTTGGGATGCAGGATTTCATGGTTCCCAGCACGAAAATATTTTTCTGGGCGAGAAGGAAATTTAATCGTTAAGTACGACCCTGAAGAGCAATTGCAAAATCACTAAAGCAGCAGTAGCAGCAGCAGCAGCAGATAAAATTCGGTTCGTTCGTACACTGACTGGCTGTTTGGTTGGTTTCCTTCATCCGGTGTCTGCTGATCAACAGTGGCGCAAAAAAGATGTAAAAGGTTGTGTAGTATTTTCTGAAGACGTTCTGGCACCACAAATTCCGACACCGAGACGCTCTAATCCAGCAGAAGAGCAACCCAAATCCAATTTTCTTTTTGAAATCTTATCTGACGGGCTTTCTGGGATCGCTGCCACTGGGTGTGTTTGACATATGACTGACAAACGGCTATAACAGATGATGAAGGACACCGAACATGACGCTTCTTTGAATCTACTCAGCATTTATAAAAACGGTCATGAAAGTCTTTTTGTAGCGAAACAGAAAGAAAACCACAAGAATGTAAGCTTTTGACAAATCTCCATGATATGCAAATGGAAGAAATGTTTTCCTTTTGAGACCCTTCCTTATCCCCACCACATCCAAAACATCCAATGACCATTCATTTATTTTGCGTACTAAATTCAATAGAAGCTAGCTATTTGCGAAAATAATAGCCGAAAGTTTGTGAAAACATTTCCAGTTAAAATGCTGTAAAAAGTCTGTATACGACGATGACTTTCAGGATTGCCATAAACTTTGCTCATTGTTCCAACTGCACACAAAAACTGAATTTCCATTTCAGGGACCTTTTCCTGAGCTGCTTATATATTTACGGAGCACTTTTTCATGAATAAATTTCACTTTGCCACAATGAAGGAAAACTTTTTGATACTTGCTCATGCAGAAAACTTCGTGCCCCTCCCCCGTGCCCTTTTCTCAAAATATGTATCAGAAACACTAAGAGAAACTTTTTCTGTTGGAACACGCTGCGGCACTGATTTTTATACACTGCCAGGATATTGATTGCTTTTACATATTATTTGCATTTTATTCATGTTTTGCTTTCAGAATTAATACATACACTGAAAACAAATTCTCTTTCTTAATATTCGCAACTAGGCATCACCATGATGTTTTTTTATTTCTTTCTAAAATGTGCGATAAATTCTTCGATTTCTTCTTCGTTTGTCTTTCGACAAACATAAACACATATTTCACTATGGCAGTGACTACATTTTTCCCGACCAAACCAAGCCATACCAGACAGTAACAAAATTGTTTGTTACTGTTTGCCTTTTTCTCCAGACATTGTTCAGACATTTTACGTGCTCGCGGTAAAGTTTTGAGTATTTAAATCAGAGATGGGACCGTAACTTAACGTCGTTGTTTACGTAGTTAACGTCGTTGTATCAATACGAACTTCTCTGAACTTGAACTTTTTTTTAAGGTGTTGCCTAAGCTTAGGGGACAACCCTATGATGCTCACAGCAAGCACAGCTTAGTCGGAAGGAAATTAGGGAAGAGGAGATTGGGAAATTTTAATCTGACAAATGTTGCAAATGACAATTTTTGGCACGAAATTTTTACTGTGCAACATCCCAGTGTCTTCGCAAGTACAGTTCTTGTCAATAGAGTTGCCTCAATCAGTGATACCCAGATAAAATGCTGTTTCCTGTGTGGGTTTTGAAGCCACGCCAACAGGGGAGTAAATCTGTTGAATTGAATTGAATTGAAGTCTGGTCTGCCCTAATATAGCGACGATCTTAGACAGTTTTGTGGTAGGCACGATTTTTCGTTTTTCTTTACAATCTTTTATACTTATTCCTAAATCTTCCTGATACAGCAAAGTTGTTGAGATAGTTTTCTTTGACTTTCTTCTTTTCTTACTACCTACATGTCTTCTTATTTCCACATATTATTGAGTAAAACTGTTGGTTCTATCCAAAGATGTGATGGTTGTTATACCTATACTTAGTATCTTTTGTGCCTTCTACAAAAGGCATACAATCAGCCCTTACCAGCATATTCTTTCATAATAGAAAACACTATTCGGAATGTTATTTTTGTTAGCAACTTGAAAAGTTAAGGAACGAATATCACTTCGGGTTAGAGCCCAAAAACAGACTCTATTTCCATTAAATATTGAACAAGCTCATTTTCAATAATTTGATTAAGGACTGGTTTACGTCCCAAAGTAGTTAATAAAAGTTTGTCGATAGATTTATCGCTTCTGGCCATTCGCTATAGAGTTTTCACCACTGAGGATATACCCATGTTCTCACATCTCACTGTTTCCATCCCATTTGCTAGCCTTTCGACCCTTTTTGGCATATTTTAAAGTGATCTATAAATATGAAAAATTAATGGACGAGAAATGTGATACCCAACTCGCAGTTATGACTATAAGGGTGTTATTGAAAAAAAACCCTAATAATGCCATAACTCATCTTACAACGTTAAAATTAAAGCAGAACATATACACTCGGTCAATGAAAGCCTTAAAAAAAGTTATTAACTTGGTCCCCAGAAAACACATTTAATTTAAGCACAAAAAAAAGTCAAGTGCTCTCCACAACGTCCTTTACACAATTGCTCAAAACCGGAGTTGATCATGAACTTGTCACTACATTTTACACTTTTATATTCTAACTACAGGTGCGTAGTAGTAACAGTTTTACCATATATCACATTACCCGCCTATACCACATTAGCCGAACTTACTCCACCGCCTTGGAAAAAATCGTTGGAAAAAGAAATTTATGATCCCATGTTTTAATCACTAAATGCAGACGCATTCTAAAATATGCTTGCATAGTTTAGAAAGTACAAAATTATGTTTCTTGCCACCAAAGTCTTTGTTTTCCAAGCCATTAAATTTTTCTAGGCGAAGCAGGTGCATTTTACGTTTTTTCCATTGTTATGCCACACGAAGGCGTTTTAAGCTCTCCAACATTTTTTCCTTCCGTTACCTGTTGTAGCTTACAGATGTTGTGAGTAGAACGACAATCTCATAACATTTAAACGTGACGCGAATATGCACAAAGGAAAAATCTTTGAATTATGAAAAAAGCTTGAAAAATAATTTTCCATCTTTGAAATCATTGAACAACGAGAAATTGACTCTTGTGGCAAAAGCAACAAAAACTTTATCTGAGGAGCCTCTTTTATCTTCCTCGCAGCGACAACAGCTGTGGATGGGCGGAACTTCTCAATACCAAACTCAGATAAACCAAAAGTAACCATTCTGTTTCTGACAACTGCCATAATTGCAACGTTCTTGCCTGTCCCATTGCGCTCTCCCAGAGTCCCAGGAAAGCAAATTTCTTTCCACACAAACTTGAAGGCAATAACTCAGCGTCGCAGGCAGTGTCCATTACTCTCCTTCATCGTCTTATACCTTTGAGGTGCATGTGGAATTATTACACCGTCAACCGTGTTATTATGTATCATTACATTTTATAGGCCATAATTGGCCTGACATTCGAGTTGATCCGATCTGCGCAGTAAACATGCAGCTGGAACGGCATTAACCTATTGCAGTCAACGTTCTCGCGATTTTGAATAATTTATTGAGAGTCCAGAGAAACGGGATATTAATTCTTTTGCTGCATTTCCAGTTTTTCTTTGGCTGGGCAGAGGAAAATTGCATTTTCCTCGCAGCCGTAACATTAAGGATGCCACACGATAAGTGATGGCTGTTCCGACTATTTAATGCATTTTCCCGTTCTGAGAAATTACCTTGTAGTTGATCGGGCAATCAATTTCGCTTACTTTAAGTAAGTTGCATGTAAAATACCGCCAGAAATGTAACGGCATCACCGCATAGAAGTACAAGTTTTTTCTTGCGATATAGAAATAAAGTGCCCAGTTCAGTTTCAAACCAGTAACAGAGACATTAAAATTAATAGCAACCAAAGTACAGTTCACCGAGGGCACTTATGTTGCAAGCATCTACATAAGTATTCC
>QYTT01084040.1:0-14109 GCA_006980735.1 Dasypogon diadema
ACTTTGGGTACTTTAACTTGCTTTGCGTCAACTGGTAATTTTCTTTGAATGACAATGGTCTATAACGTTCATTTGATGTCGCTCATGGATACGCCATTTCACACGATGCTGTTGCTGTTCTTGGAAGACGATCACTCTCCTTTAAGTGATTTTGCTTTTATTAATATCAACGACCTCAGCCAGTACTATTTCATGTTTAATCTACTATTAGTCTGGAGTGCCACAAGGTAGTCACTTAGATCCTTTTCTTTTCATTATTTTCATAAATGATATCTCTTTATTCCTATCCATCTTGAGATCTGCCATTATTCATTGATAAATGCACTTTATATGTCCTTTACCGTAAGAAAAATATTGTTTCTTTCAATTATCCTATCGATAGATGTCCGTTAAATAAACTTGGTAAAACAAAAGATTTTTTTGTCTCGCTAAATGGCCACCTCTTTCGAGGACCATATTGTTACTATTGCTTAAAAGGCTAATGATATCCGTGATTTCATTAAACGATGGGCAAAAAAAACTTAATGATCCATTTATAACAGGGACTTTGTATTGTATAATACTTTGTCAGACCTCTACTTGAGTATGCTAGCCGCATGTAGTCGCCATTCTATGCTATCCATGTTATTCGCATCGAGGTGATCCAACGTAGTTTTCTTAGGTATTTACTCTCTGTAATCTGCTCTGCAACGACGTCAAGGCTTCTTTCGTGTGCAGCATCATCGTACTAGCTATGGTATTCATGCATCATTATTGTCAATGTTATCCTTCTTTAACGATAAATAAGTTTTTAAATGTAAAGGTATTTATCCCAGAATATCCAAATCTCTAGGCAAATCTGCCACTGTATTTCAGGTGAAGAGATATGCAAATGCTCTCAAATTTATTGATCAAAATATCCAGAGGGTCAAAATCGTACAGTTACGTCAAACTCATAGCACTAAACTCTGAGTGCAATGAGTATTGGTGTCGATACCTTAAAGGAACTTAGAAACAGGAATAATGTGGATACTTGTTTCTGTACTCCAGAAAATTAAAAGTAATACTGATCACCTGACAAAAATTGGAGCTAACAGAAAGCTTAATGATCTACAGTCGCTTTGCACTGTTAAAATGTCACGTAATTTAATGATATTCATTCTGCTAAGTCGTTTATAATTTTATTTGCAATTTATAAATTCACAGATGCTTAAGAGTTCGAGGACGATTCATCGATAATTATTAAATTCCTTTTAGTGGTTTTAATTTAAACTGCAAGTTTTTTATAGTTCAATGTCTAGAAAAAGCTGCCTTAATAAGACACACAGTGAAAGAGTTCAGAAAGTGTTAACGTCGTTTTAATTGCATTTTCTCAAACTGTGAATGACTCAAGATGTAAAGATAAAGTTTCTCAGTTCAAGTTTCCTCTTTAAGAATTCATTAACCTTCAAAATTTCCATATATGTACCTTCAACCTTCAACGGTTCTTGACTTGAGAATGAATTGATCAACAAATTCGAAGACGATCAGGATCTTGAAAACTGTCGACTATTACGAAACGTTTAAATGCATTAATCACAGACGACGACGAAGATCATCGCCGTCCCTTATGCCAATATCGGGAAGAACTGACATCGCCTGCACCAAAGAACCAACCAATAAAGTCTTGATCGTCCGCCAACTGGTCGAAGGTGTATCTTTCGCTATGATCGAGTCCAACTTGCACTTTGTGATAATGAACTTGGCAGAGATTTATTAGCGGCAGCGATAATCGCACACAGCCGGACTTCGTAAAGACGATGATCGTACGCACTTATGTAAATGAGTCCCAGAGCTGCCGTAAAGCTCGGGACATGTAATGAGCCAGGGGCACTTATAGTTACCTATGATCCGGCAAATATTGAAAAGATTTCATTTATGATAAGCGCGTTTCATAATGGAACATTTGAAATTTTCATTTGTGACATTCGCTACCGATTGATTTGTTGTTAGTCCACAAGATATTGACTGTGAATGTTGAGGAATCCTGGGATTTAGAGGCCGCAGAAGATTCTGATAATTCGGGATAAATTATGGGTGATTCCAATTAGAAAGTAGAAGTGAATGTTTTGTATGTTGAAGGTTATGCCAGTTACTATTGTTCCCTTAAGAGGATTATATGGAATTGAGGACCTTGGAGATATGATGGCAGATGCTTCTTCTGGAAGTTTTCAGTATTAGATAAGCGTTTTCAATGAAAATCTTTTATTTGAAGCTTTTCTTGTCATTGATACGGTAATTGAATTAACAAAGATGGACAAGGTATATTAATATTGTCTATACGTAATGTGAAGTTACTTCAATAATTTTTCTTGAAGATTTATTTTAATTGGGGTTTTATGTGGTGGAATTTAAATAAAAAGATATAAAAGTAAAGTGTATTACTGCAGGCACAGGGCATCAATATCGGTTGTGAATTAAATCAGTAGGTTTTCGTAAAAAATTAACCTGATGCCACCGTTGGCGGAATTCCTTGTCCGTAGGGCTACAACTATTGGCATCACCCGTTATGGTGTTTATTGACAGTAATCATACAAAAAGTGAGTTGGTATTAATGGAGATATATGTGGCGAATCTTCTCCCCACACTATGGAGACTAGGTCTTCCACTCTCCTCTTGATGGAAAAGGGAAGCTCACAGCAAAGTTGATTGTTGAGTTAAGATAGACTAGCTATCAGAAGGAATAAAAGTTCCGTAGATGATATGAAAAAATCAATCTGGGCTACATTGAAATATGTCGTCAACCGATGAAAATCTACAGCACGATAATTGTCCGCCAGGGCTAGACAGTTGGTGTTCCTGGCAAAAAGCAAAAACGCTAAATGAACTGGACAGATACAAGCAGAAGCCAGCTATTTTTGGTGACGTATTAAAAGTAATTACTTCCGTCTATGAGGAATTGAGCAAAGATGATTTATTAGAGCGTTCCATAGGAGGATTCACCCAAGACAATAATGAAAGTCTTAATTTTTTATTTTTTTTTTATTTTAGCATCGCAAATCTTTGACTTCACGGGAAACACTCTAGTTTTAAAACTATAAAAAAGATATCTAATTAATATTTTTTTATTTTGAAGCTTACATATGAGTCTACAAACTGTAGCATGGATTTGGTTGTAATATTATTCTAAATACTCCTAAAATATAAAAATAAAAATTTCAAAGTTATTTAAAAGTTTTCGTTGAAAAACATTTTTTTTCTCCAATTATATATATTATTTCAATTTTAATGCTACAGTTTGTAAGGAATATAGCGCGCTGATTATACAAAAAACAAAGTCAAGCGGATAGGTGTATTCAAAAACAGAAAGGTTGGAGTGTTTCCAATGCCGCAAAACAAGAACATCTTAGCTTTTGGAAAAATACAAAAAATTGAAGACAAGTTATACTGCACAAATTCTGCTAGCTTTTATTATAATATTCCATTAAAATATTTTTTAGCGTACTATAAGTTCTTAGAATTGTCTGATACCATATGTAAGTCCTTCTTATGTTATATAACTATTATATAACTGCTGTGGCGTTCCAAACTCAAGTAAAATTGTTTGGATGAGGCGCTGTCCCATTAGCATAAAACAATTTTAGTTGAAAAAGACACACAGAAGTGTTTGGAAAATACTGCCTAGGTATTAAAATACAAAAAAATAATATTTTAAAATTATTGGATTTTTTCGGTGAACATTAACTCTCTCATTTGGTCATTTGCTCCAAAACAAGTGTTCAGTGGTGCGGAGATAGTTGAAATTGCATCATATATTGCAGCAGGAATTTTTAATAGATAGTATGCAAATGTCGTTCAAATAACTTGAATCACTTGAATTTAGTAATTGGATTGGAAGCAGTTGAAATGTGCGAACTACGGGACAAAATCCGCATTTTAATCGGCAAGGCTCGAAGCTCTGAAACATCAAAAGAGGGCCGCTCTAAGCGACGAAGGATTCGTTCATTCGTTCGAAAATCTCTACACAAAGAAGAAAGGGAACGGAGGGAATGGAAGATTAATGGCAAATCAAGAAAATTTTATATAAAAAAAACTAGTCGTTAAACTTTGAACTGGTTTTTCTCAAAACGATGTTGTTCAAAACGGTGTACATGATACCTTAGACTGCAATTGACGGATTTACTTAAAATTTGTCACATATTTATCCTGCTCATTACCTGGTTAAGTTTGACCTGCACCAGGTGCGCAATTAACACAGTGACATCGTCCACGTGTCCACTGTCCGGTATATCTAGCCGTAGGAGGCTGTAGTAGTCGGTATTCCAAAAGGCAGATACCAGTATGGATCCCCCTATTGTTCCGCGTCGGCCCTCGATGGTCCGATAGTCCCAAGCGCCTCGAACATGTCAGTACATCTGGCAGAGTGAACGAATTTCTAATGTTAAGGGTGACTAGCAAGACTGGGTGCCGAGAATGACGGTCTCCCTCCTCTAGTCGACTCATTACGGCAACCCCTACTTGCACTGCATCTACAGTGGACCATTCTCGTCACAAACCGTATTGTCGGTCGAAGAGGTGCCTCAACCACTAGTTCCCAAATGAATGAACATATCCTTTACAGGAATCGGATAATTGGAAGTCATGCCTACTATTTGGGATGTGGAAAAAATATTCATCATAATTTTCAGCTGGTCCAGAAGCTGTTAAATTTGGCCACATCAAAATGGAACTCATTGACGCAAGTTTGAGAGGTGTGACTTTTTTGAATTCTCACCTCGGATCGGTCAATCTTATTCAACACCTCACATTTTGAAGTGATAGCACACTCTAACACAAATGCCATTACTTAGTCGGTTAAATTCAGAAGAAATGCTATCCGAGGGCATAATTACCATTAATCGTCGGAGGAAAGTCAATCGATGTCATTGTCGAGGGCATTCAAAAGATGTCAAGGATTGAAAAAGAACGCTGAACTGAACAGCTACTGTAGGCGGACACATTTACCTGACTTTTATCTTTAATTCCGGAAGCCTGCCACAATCTCTGCACTCGATTGACTCTCTAGACGAAGCAATCAAACTACTTTTGGGCAAGATAATCTTGCAAAATCTCCAACGAGACAGCAAAGATGCAGACGATCGCAAAGATCTCAAATGTAAATTGGTTCAGTTGGAGGAGTCATGCGCCACTGTATGATCTGGTGCTGCACGAATTTATGTCACGAAGGCATTAAGCCGGGCCGCAGCACTATAGGTTAAGTAGGCAAGGTAATTCGGTCCTCGGTGCTGCACAACTGAATCCTTCCGGTAGTAACTCATATCTGAATGGGAGTCGATCGGCGGCGGCGGTTGCATAACAACTTGTGCAAAAGTCGGCTAAATCATGAGCGGAAATTATGCGGCAATGAGATTTTTTCCATTTGTTTGGCTGGCTGGCGATTTATCATCGTTTGCCATGAAATATTTACTTACATCCCGTGTAAGCTTACAACAGAGCATTGGAAGGAGTTGGCTCGTGCACAAGATGACATCTCGATAAGGTATCCAAAATGAAATTTCAACGAGGTGTCAAATAAAAATTTCCTCCCCTTAATTCTCGGTTGAAAGCGCCTCTCGGCTCAATCTCAACGAGAAATTGAAATCCCGATAACGAGGAATGTAACCAGCCCGGAGATTTGTTAAATTCAGTGAAATTTAATGGGCTGTTTGCATGCAACGCGCCAGCCATTCGGGAGGTCCCGAACCTCGAGCCCAGTACACCTTTTGCGGGGTTCAGAAGTCAAGCGTTCGGCTTTTATGACTTTATTACCGCGCACTGCACAGATGCACTGCTGCGATCCCATCTCTCAGTAGTTATTAGCGTTGTTGCATAATTTCGGCCTTTATGCAACACCTTCCGTTCCTCAAGACTTTTGATCAGGCAACATGTGGGAGATGCAGTGCAAGAAGTGAACGAGATGTGCACGATCCATGTTCAATTGGATAAAAGTTGTAGGCTGAGGCTCTTCACTATATTTTTATATGTGGAGGCCTTCAGAAAATCATCTGCCCTGAGGTATTTTCTGCAGTGCATCCAAAAATTTTTGTAACTGATAGTCCTTGCATGGAACAAACTCCTTATCATTTTCGCGTAGCAATTAACCGAATGCCATCATTGAGGACTGGCAAATTTGAGGTCGTAAGCCATAAATCCTCGGCCACGAAGGGAGCAATTCGCCTTTTAATCTGGATGTATATGATCGGCGGTTGGTGTCTTTTTCAGTTTTTATCTTTTTTTTAATTTAATTTCTGTCTTAAAATTATGAAATAAATCCGGTGGAGGATGGTGAAATTTGTCAGCGGATATTTTTCAGGTTGATTTATTGAGAGTTAAGTGCATTTTTGACTTTTTTTTTGCTCAATCGGATTCTGAAATGCGTAAGGGAAGACGTGTTTGTCGGAGGAGTCATCTGGTTGCATCACTTCCGTCTTGAACAAACGAGTCAAGGGCGGTGAAGTTAATGTTTTGTAAAATAAATTTAATTATGTGGTCAAGATAAATTGAATGAGAAATTAATTAATTTATCTTTGGTGGTTGAGGGAATCATGCCAAAAGAGATTGCTAAGCGTGAATAATTGTTACCAACATTTTTGAGATTCATCACACTAACATCCTATAGGTTTTTTTTTTTTAGTTTGCAATATAAAAGGTTTTTAATAGTTACGAAACAGGAGCGTGAAGTTGAATAGATGGAGGCGTATTCATCAGAATTGCCGAAACCAATAATTCGCGGTGTTTCGTTTGTATCTGCAGAAAAGGTTTACGAAAGTGGAAGTACATAGATAACACTCGCGTGAATTTCGACAAACAGCTACAATTCAGACTGGTTAGTTTAGTGATCAGTCTTCAAAAGAATTATCTGCAAGTTCGAATTTGCAAGTACCCAGCGATTACGTGAAAGAGTTAGTGAAAGGTGAGACTGCCATTAATAAAATTTGTTTCACTTTTGTAAGTATATCACTCAAGCATAGTAGGTCTAGATATATTTTTTATTTATATACTGGTAATTGCATTTGCATCTCACATTGAAGGATTCTATTTATAAAAATTAGTAAGGCGAAATCTTTTATTTACTGTAAAGCGAACAGTGCTCGATGTTATTGTGAATCACACAGGTATCTAACGTTCTTAAAAACCATTAATTTACTGGAACCTGTTAAATTATTGAAATCATTAAAATTCGAGTGTTGGGCGTAAGTTTATGAGGTTATGATTATATTAGGAGTATTAAGAATAAAAGTCCCCATTGGATTTCCCACTTTGCTAAAAAGCACCACTAAAATAATTCTCGTTGAAGCTTTACCGACGTAGTACAGCGAGATACAGGAAGACATTATATGATCGCACAGGATCGTGCCGTAAGATTAATGACGAGTAAGGCTATTAATACAGAGGTCTGCTTTGATATCCCTCGAACGATTAATTAATTAGGACAAAAGCATTCCCTTCAAAGAGTACATCGTTAAGAAAAGGGAAACCGAACAGGAAATAAGAAATGTAAGTGGTCACGGAGGCAGTGAGACGTCTCTTATTGATGTTAATGTTACTATGATACCAACATCTCGTTAGAAGTTTGACAACAATTATCCTTTCCTGCTTCCTCTTGATCCAACTTTAATAAAATATGCATCATTTGCATACGTTACATTCTTGCAATGGTTTTCATTAGTAATTTGTAAGAAATTTTTGTCGTTTTTCCAAAAAAATTCAATTTTATATATTCAATCTTATGAAGAAAGTTAATTATTGATATATTGGCCATTGTTTTTTATAATCTTCCTCCATATATTAACTAAGTCATTTATCGGGATATAACTTTAAAAACTAAGAAGTCTATCACTGCTTTCCGAACATCCTGAAAATTCTTTTCTTTTCTATTAAGGAAGTCTTGCCTTGACAAAAACAAGTCATAATCAGACGTGGTAAAACTTTACAACCAAGAGCCTGAGCTCTTCTAACATGATTTTGGTCCTTCGTTTTCCACTCCTCGTTTCTTGCGAGATCACGTTCCTTGTGGGATCACGTCGTCGATGAAGTCAGTTATACCTGAAACCGGAAGAATAAAAGTAGAAGTAGTACCTTGCCGTTGGGGATGATAAACTACTTCGCCTATAAGAGAAAGGAGCAAATCAGTCTTTGCAAAGGATTAATTTCTGTCCACTGTCGCATTCTGATATATACCAAGATTATATCCAGAGCAATATTCGTAATAATAAAACGGAAGCATGGGAACCTGGAATTAGATTTAAGTGTGTTAGATTGTAACAAATTAGGAAAATGTTTTTCTACTTACCTTAATTTTTTAAAATGTAAGGCAGGCACGGAGTTGTACATGAGCTTAAAATCAGAGCCCCGAAATGAGGAAATGGTACTGATCAACATTCATACTGATCATACCTCACCTGTCACAAAATTCTCCTAACCTCACAACCGACACAAAACACTGGCGAATTTGGAGGCGAACTTTATTTTCCCGAGCATAAAAATGATAAAAACGGACTGGGCGTAACCCGAAGAATATTTTTGTATACCTTCCGCCCTGGAAATACTTAACCGGAAAAGAAATCACAGACCCCCGAGGTCATCAGTCACCTGTCGCCTTTTTAACTTAAAATCTGCGAAACTAAGCAAAGAAAATTTTTTTCCAAATAAACAGAAAGCTAGAAGGATTACGAAGAACATTTTGAAAGCGGAAATGAAAGAACAAAAATTAAAAATTTTGAACCGGAAGTGCGAATAGCGACCGTTTTACAATAAAAGCTTCGGTATGTGAGGCACTCAGGTGGTCTCGGGTGACAAAACCGCGTGGCGCCCAGGTGTTCCCAGGCCCAGGTGTGGGTCAAATAGGTTAAAGTTGAAGCAACGCATATTGAAAGGTAAACGTGGCATTTCCAGCTAAAAGTGGAACTCGTTCGTCAATCAAATCCTTAGATTATAAAACAAAAAGGACTAGATATTACATACGAAATACATGTCGATGTGAACAGCTTCTTTGCTTTTAGATAAAGAGAGCAGAAGGAAGAAGTGCCTTCCCCTTAGGATGATATGTTCCCCATAGAATTTCATGCACCGAACTGTAATGTTTAGCTGAGAGGGTTCAATAATTTTCAAGAAACTGTTAAAATTATGTTGTTTGTTAAAATGTCTGGTATATTTCATTAAAAATTGAAGCAACCCTTCTCCAGAAATTACCATTGTTACCTACGTCATTTGAGAAAATACTGACAATACAATACCAGTTACTTCATCAATACTAAAAAGAAAAGCTGGCAGTTTTTGGCTTGGAACAAGACAAGAGTTCGCTTTGTTTTATGGTCTAAAGTCGAACTTAAATCAAGTCATCAAATCATATCCGTTTATATTAGTAGCAGCTTTCTAAAGGTCCATTCGCTACACCCACACCAATGTTAAAGGAAAATTAAGTTGACTTAAGCGCTTTATATGCCACGAAATGAAAACGGACAAAATCGAATATCGTGTGTTTATAATTCTTTACAAGGAAGGGATTTACGGAGCGCTTCCGGTGGTAATATATACTATATAGTTTCAAATAAGAATATCTTCACAATAGATGGAAATAAGGTAATAAAGTAGGGAGGAAACTGTCTACCGTTGTTGCCGTGGAGTATCCGGAATAATGATTATAAAAGTTTTTCTACATTAAAATATTGATGAATATCTTGTATAGTAATTACCATAAATGAATAATTAAGTAATTTTATTAACAATAAAATCACAATGCGAATCAATGAGACTACATATGTACTTGAAAAAGTTAATGTCTCAAAAATCTTTCCAGTTTTCGTAATATTACACCCGGACTATGTCGTAAAATTATTAAAATTGCTTGTATGGCAGCTTGTTGTCCATTTTAAAGTCAACTGAGAAATTTAGTAAGAAGAACAGTCAGCTGGTCCAACCCAAGGTCAGAGGTATCTTCTTGAGCTCCCGCCGGCTTTACTTACTTTACAATTGTTTATAGTCACAAGAAGGCGATAAATTTGATCATTTATTAACTACTTTATTGCTAGCAATGCAGGGGACGAGCCCATAATAGCGGCTAACTGCAGCGATCGCCTGCTGCTGCGGTATTATTATTGAGAATTGAGACCTGCAATCATATTAATTTCGTGAGTACAAGATTGATAGATACTGAAAGCTGATGATAGCCGACTCATCGAGAATTTTCAGTCGGAAATCCACAATGACACGACAACTCTTTTATTTTCAAATTCACAAACGCAGCCGAAATTGTGCGCACGGCTTTGTTACTGACATTTCACAACTTTGAAAGGCATAGGAGCCTGGATGACAGTTTAATGATTTAATCAATCGATGGCAAGGAATCGTAGTGTATCTATCTCCGTAAACAATCGAAATGCCAACGGAGCAGATTATGTAAGCGCATTGTCTCTGCCTAAAGTTAGGCTCGTATAACTTACATAGCTACGGAACGTCTGCTTCGACAGATCAATTATTTTACTGCATGCTTTTTTCGAATCTGATTAGTTCCAATGTGCATTGATGAGAAATTAAATGGTTTTAATAGGTTATTTCGACAGAACAAAAGCCTTTCATCAGGTGGTCAGTCTAGGCATGAGCTGCGTTCGAACGTGTATCAGGGTAGGAAACGACAATTGCGGATTACTGTTCAGCATTTTGTCGTTACCACAAGTCAATTATATGTGTGTAGGAAAGAGAAGCGTGGTAGCTATCATTTGGAAAATGAGTTGCTTCTTTCAATTTCTAGCACTTCGAATTTACGAATAAACTATAAACTTACATAACATATACAAAATTTGTACTAGGAATCGGATAAAACTATGCAAATGGTGCACAGACCCTCTTATTTCAAAAGATTATTTTCCCCTCATTACATCTCACTAAAGAACTGAAAAGCGTTAACACATTACGTGCGGTGGGGGTCACCGGTGAACCTCATTTAAAAGCTCTCTGTAGACTAATACATTTTAACACGTAGTTTTCTCACGAAAGCTTTTATGTTAATTGTGACATTTAACGTATTAAGGACTAGCCCAAGGTCTAATGAGTGTAAGATCCTCACTAGCGTAAAAGCTATGTCAACTTAGCAACTAGCAACACAGCATAACTAGCCAGCACACCGCAGCTCTAGTATGTAACAGGTCCGAACACTTGCTTACATCCTTCTCAACAGTCGTAAAAGATCGAATTGTTGTGTCTTTTTGCTAGATCCATAAAACTGGATTTTTCTACTGCAATACGGTATCAGTATCAGTACCAGTAGTGAGTTTTTTTCCACAGTACTGAATCAACAAATACTGGTACTTTAGAAAAGCAGTATTAGTATCATTAGTACTTATCCAGTATAAAAATATACACTATTAGTAACAACGTATTTTTTTTTGAAATTCCACTAATTTTTATTGATTTTAGTTTTTCTGGATTGATGCTGCTATTCCTGCCATATCAATATCAGGCAATTTTGATACATTTTTTTCAGATATATGTCGGAACAGAAAATGAAATAGATTATAAAAAATATTATTAAAATAATACTGATTACAGTGCTTAAATAAATGTAATATTGCCTTCAGCTTAAGAATTATTTTTGTAACAGAAATTAAGTGATATTAATAAATAAAACTAAATAAACCCTAGAAACCCAGCTGGGGCTGCCACCCCTGGATTCCTTTGTAAAGAAGATGCCAGTGGAGCTGGTACTCAAGTTGCAGAGGGTCTGTACATTGTATTCGTCAGGGACTGAGTATGGGAAAAAGAGATTCCTAGATTACGTGAAAGAGATTTGGAAACTCATGATGCCCAAAAATAGAGTCAAGAGGGTCAGGAAAAGTTTCACAAGGCCCTTATCGGTCCTTATAGCGATAAGTCATTTCCAGAGAAGCAACCGTGAGATATTTTATATTCATGGATGAATCTATAATTGATCGCAGGGCAGGTGCAGGGAGTTTTCAGAAGAATTAAATTTGTGCTGCTATGTTAGTGCTCGGTAGAAATGCTGTCAGGTGAGAGGAGGTAAAGATTTCATTGCACTGGATAGGTAAGCGGTGGTTAGATGCATGGATCCCACGAAAGTGAAAAACTCAATGAGTGTGCTACGTTAAATAACGTACAGCGATCCAAGGAAACGAAAACGTCGATACATTACCAAAACGGGGGGCGGCGGAGTTCCAGGGCCCTGTACTATACTCTGCCATTAGGACACATCATAAAAGAACATTAAAATCAGTGGGTAAATAAAATATGACAACTTGCCGACAGGCTAAGAAAGAATTAGGATATCGTGTGGGTTCGGCAGAGGAAAAGTGCTAAGCAAGCAGCGAGGAACACTCAGATGGCAAGTTTCTTTGACTAATGGGCACGGCAGCTTTGGGTGTGGATCCTGGAGGATGATAAATGCAGACTGTGCCTGAAGGATATTAAGATAGATGAGCACATTGCATCATAAACATAAAGTTGAAAACTTAAGATTGATCTACGTTTTCCAGATTAGTCTCGCTTGTGTATTGATAAAGTTAGAAGCACAATTTAAACTCAAGCACGAAATTGATCCCATTTCAGAAAAATTTCTTAAGGCTGGAACTCAATTTGATATTCATGATATTATGTTTAATCTCAGCAAATTATTGTACATAAAACAAGTTACAACTAATTAAAAAATTGCAGAATTTTTAAGTGTTTGCGATAGAAAAATACAAAAAGTATGAGGAATTTTCGTAATCTCGACCGGTTTGAGAAGGAACACGTTCAGTGGTTAGCACAATACTTTCTAGGGTTTTCTGTGGAAACATGAGCGAAAATATGCAAGTTTTCTAACGGTTTGTTGGAGATCTAGGTTTCCAAATAGGAATATCAAAAGACACAGGTTAACTAACCAACAATTTCAAGGACAACTAAAAAAGTGGCTAAAAAATAACAGAGCGATCATCAGAGTGAATTAAAATCCCACAGTCTCAGCAAGAGTTAGAAGAAGCTCAAGAAGAATGGCAACAAAAGCACAAGTTTCCTTTTGCGATAAGTAATATATACTGCTCCTATGTACCTATTAAAAGACCATAATTCTAGGTTTTCATCCAGTTCCTGATTTTCTTACTGGTAGTAGTCCATTTTCCCACTACTTAATAATTCGACATATTGTACTTGATAAGTGTTCCATCAAGTCATCACTAAAGTATTTCACTATTGCTTTTTGTTCTTTATAGCATCATAAAGGGCGTACACGTATTTATATAAACTAGCTTGACTCATTTTGCAATGAATTGCTTAAAATGATTTTCTCTTCCGATTACGACGGGTGTATGAACGGAGACTAGTGCAAAATATTTACCATTTTACACCAACGAAATATGTATGTTGTTTTGTATGCCATCATGTCAAAAATTTTGTCCAAACTGTTGTCACCACCCGTTAAAATGGTCAATATAATTAAGAAAAAACACACTACAAGCTATAGCCATATATTAACACGTTGACTGCCTCATTTAGCATAAAAGCTTTCGAGAGAGAATTCCGTGTTAAAATCTTTCGTTGTGAGAGAGTTTTTTAAATGTCGGTCAACGGCGACGGACACGGCAGTCAATGTGTTAATCGGACCAAGCACTTAATTTGGACAAATATACAATTTAAAAAAGTAAGTATAATTAGCATACATTAATTTTGAAGGTAGAAACTTTGGCCATTATATGACCTAAAATTATTTAACAATAATAACAAAATGTGAACTTAAGTAAACTTCCATATTTTTGATAAAAGGCAAAGTGCTAACATACTAAACTGGGGTAAACAAGTTAACTTGTGAATCGACCTACAGAATAGCCTTTATCGCTTTTATAATACAAGAATATGGAAGCCCGCCCTCATCCCCCGCCAGGGGATGACCATTCAGTTTTTAACTGAGATCAAATATTTAGGCGTAGCTGTAGGCCACTCACTCGCTAGTTCAGCCTTATGGTACTGTCAAAGGTTCTTTGGTAAAACCATATATATTTTTATATGGCTCATATATGGCTGTAATAGGACCCACAATTACCTATGCTGTGTTGGTGTTATAGGCACTAAAATAATACAAATGACTGCGAAATTAGGTATACAAAAAATTCATAGTCTATATGT
>QYTT01084041.1:0-30020 GCA_006980735.1 Dasypogon diadema
TATACGAATTTGATACATTTTGTATATTATATTTAAATCAGATTATATTATGTATTTTTACAGATTTTGTCATATTCTTTGATTCTGATAATCTAACTCTTTTTATAAGCTTTCACTTATTCCTTATATATTGGTTTTCATCTAATCTCCAATGGTCGAAATCCATGGATTAAAACTGATTCACTTATATCTCGTATTTTAAAGACTTCATATGGAGTTCCGCAAGGTAGCCATATAGGGCCACTTTTGTTCTCAATTTTTTTTAATCATGTATTTAGCGTTTTCTTTTTCACCCAATTTTTGTTATAGTGTCATAATGTTAGGTTTTTTGATTTTATCAGAAACATTTCGAATTGTCTACTTTTACAGAAGGACTACAGGAGGAATTTTGTCCGAAAGGCCACAGAAGATCATAATTGATTCTAAAGTGGGGTCTAATTTGCATACTAATTTTATTTTTATAAAGACTTCACGTAAATTAACTAGGTTGCAGTCATTGGAAGAAGCAAGTATAGTTCTTGTAAGGGGTGTCCCATGTTAGACTATTCACTCGGCAGAATTGGTTTTGTTATTTTTTGTATTAATGTGTCCGATACTCATACTATAATTCGTAGATTGCTTCATATTCCACCACATCATACTATTAAGGGTCAACATGATCCTATAATTTATTATTAAAAGGAATTTAATGAAATGAAATGTTTGTAACCTTCTAAATTCATTAATTTATTAAAGAGTAAATAGTTACAATTTTTTATTTGTTATACTTCAATATTATGTCCTATTTTGATTGAATTGGTTATAATCCATTGGTAAAATGATAAATTACATTTAACTTGCCCTTTCTGTATAGTTGGTAAAAATCCAACTGATATCACAGAAATAGTAGTGAGGATTTATAACTCTGTTCACAACATGGGACTCCAAATAAAATGAACAAAAGACAAATTTCCTGACAATTTCTTTCAAGCATGGATAAAATTTCACCATGGGTGAGTGAAACTTTGAATATATGAATTTTTTCAAATATATTGGAAACCTTCTCAAATTTATCAGGGATATGGATGCGGATTACACAAAGTTACAAAGCTTTCAGAGAGACACAATCATAGAGGTCCCCTACGAAGGTTGACATTTCCGGCTTTGATGATGGTGATGAATTGCTAATATGGTAAAACAATTGGAAACTGTCCGAGCATTATAAAAGATACATTAATTTAAATTATATTTTGGATGGGAGAATAATGTTTAATTTTTGTCTTGTAGCAAAGTAAATTGGAGAAACTCCACAAAGGCATTGACGTAGTAATGCTATGGATTTCTGCGGCTCACGGCACTTGCTTTTCCTTAGAACCATACGCCTGCCAGCATTTCTGCATACTTTATGCACGCTGATGATGAAGATTAATCCTCAATATTACTGATCTGAAGCTACATTAGTATCCATAATGTATATGGCACGGTATGATTATATGGCAATGCAAGTTTCTTAAAAAATTTTTTATCAGAAGAGATATCCTATAAAATAACACACAGTAGGAAGAAAAAGATTTAATGCAAAACAGAGGAGGGAAATAAGATAAGTTCATTTTTCTAGAGCTATTTTAGAATGCAAGGAAAAAAAAACTTTCATTTCTCCCATAAATTGAATCAGAAGTTTGCAAAGTAATGCACAAAGTCAGCTGTTCTATAGGATTCGTCAAACTCGTTACAGAAAAGTACAAAACTTGTTTAAAACTTCAGAGTAAGTCACATTTCGAAAAAAATATATAAATTTAAACTTTATTACACAGGTATTCATACCTGGTATGGCGTACATTTTCATAAAGATGAAACAGTCTCATCCTATGGTATCTGATATTTTTCTTATCTGCATGCGGCAAAGAATATGAATTTCTACTTAACAGGATTTGAACGGCACTGCAGGTGTAATGACTGAGCATATTATGTTGAAAAGGATAATTTGCAAATATAGAAAGACAAGATTTATGAATGCCGCAGTTTTATCTGACATAAATTCAAAATTAAACTCGATGCTATTATCACATTTTACATGTGCTCGAATTTACATACGTCGAGCATTGGCCACATCACAGGTTCACTCGTACATTTTAATATGGTTTGTCATCCATTTTAATGGAATTTGTATTGGATGGATAATATGACAAATTGGATATTGGATAGATGCTTAATTTTATAAGTTAATGAAATGTGTTGCGTGTTTTTGGACAGTACTATTATATTAGATAAAATTTCAATTGTGTCCTACTATTCATTTACTGTGGAAAATACTTTGTACTCACGTCAAATAGCTTTTAATTCCAGTTGCACCACTCGTCAGCATGAAGAGGATCTCGTAATTAGCACTGAAAGTAAAAATAAAATGGAACTTGAAAAACAATAATTTATATTAGATGGAGTGGAGTAATTTGTTATAGCGCAAAATTCAAGGAAGTCAGTAAAATTCGCGTGTTTAAGCCCAGTTCAATTTAATTCTACTGTGATAGCAATGATAGCACGAAAGCATATGCCTCACTTTCTTATATCCAATAGAAAATTACACTGGAACATTAGGCTTTTATTCTTGGTTAAGGGAAGGGATCACCGATACACCATGAAATATCCTGGAACATATGTACCCGGCATGTAACATACAGACAAGCTAATGCTTTTTCTAATTAGCAAATCCCAATCCATCATCCTGGAGTTACAAGAATAAGTGGAATCCATCTAAAAGCAACCTCTCTCCATGGAATCCAAGGCACTTGATGAATTCGTTTCGAATTGATGAGTGTAGCATCAGGCTTAAAGGAAACTGGAGTCGGCCTTTGTACTACTTGAGCTTCGGTCGGAAAGTTTTCAAGTGTGGCATCTAATTTTGCATGTTTACAGATCATAACTTTTATTTAGACGTAACTAGCTACGTACATTTCCTTTTATACTGAAACATGTGCACAATTAAGTCGAAGGAAAGGTTAAAGATGTGTAAAAGACTTCGGTAATTAATGCCGCATGTAATAAGCAATTTTTGTTTTAATACTTCTCACCTCAATCTGTGTTAATTGCCGTTGTATTGAAGGGAAAATGTAGAAGAATGCCAGAAATGGAAAAGGTTCATGCTTTTCTACAGGACAATACGAAAAAATGTGTTTCAGCATATACCAATCGATTTTATGCAACAATTCAGAGCATTGTCGAGAGGATTTTACACTTGAACAGAATGCATCCAGATCTAAGCCTGTTCATCGACTATTGAATGCGGATCACGCAAACGGGATTAAATTTTGTGAGTGATTGCTTCAACAGGATGAACGTGATCCTGAATTATCATCAAAGATTTTTTTTTTTTACTTTTTTATAAAAGAAAATGGAGTTCTGAATCTCTTGAATATGCACGGGCAGAAAATAATCCAAGGACAATTTTTGAAATTTTCGTTTATCATTTGATGAGGGATTACGGACAATATTGTTAATGTATACCTTACGTGTTGTTACAAAATATTTGAAGGTTTAACATGGCTCACGTTCGTATTTTTGAAATTTCAGGATTATGATATATGAGGTACTGTTGGAAAGTTCTAACGAATTCTTATGAGTCCTCCCACTAAATAAGAATTGTTACAAAAAAAACACAACAAACAAAATATCCGATTGATAAAACTGAAAACTAAATAAATTTTATTTTTACAAATAGAGACGAATAAAACAGTAATTTCATATATCCTTTTTTGAATTTGTCTTTTAAAAATTTTTAATTTGATGCCCCACTCCCTTTGCATTACCCTTTACATTACCCTGTACATTACAACGTAATTGATCTATTATTCTTCAATGAAATTATTCATTACTGTTTCAATCAATGATTCGATCTTCCTACTGGGATAGGTAAAAAAAGTAGGTTTTGAATGCACAAAATGGTATCTGAACTTGTAAAGATTTTAATAGCCTAATTGTAATCAGTCTGTTAGTTTTCGTGTAATGATTGCTAAATTTATTTCTCGTGAGTTCATTGAAATGAATTATTCAAATAAAAAAACATTTGATATGTTGATGACTTCAGACATGCGTCACTAAAATTATTCACAATATTATAATATTAGCTGCAAAGAGTAAGAAGTGTTAGAAATGTAAAATCGACACCCCGTCAAGTACCCTAGTAGGAATTTTCTTCGGAGAAATGCAGTTCCAAACTGATGCACTAACTATAGTTGCGCAGTGAACCCGTAAATATCCGCACGTGCTATTGTACGTGATCGTGGTGTCAGTGAACTAATTGAAGTCAGAATATTGCAAAATCAAAAATATCCCAATCATATACATGTCTTTATATCAAGGGTTCAGAGGAATTTTGTGAATGGTTACAAACAAAATCGATCGTATCTTTTTTTCACAAGGTAAAATTCAAATTTTATTTCAGTTCAGTGCAATCGACCGACGGTAGTATTACTGCTGTGGAACAACACAAAGTTACATTGAATGCGGGAAATCGATAACCAGCAATGCTGGAGTATTAATGCATGAGTTGAATTTATTAGATGTAATTTTGTAGGCCCGCATTTTTCAGATTCCGCGTACAGAAGCATTTAGTAATTAATTAAGAGCAATTATAGGAATTTAGTAGAAAATATTCCACTAAATAATCGGAATCGAATCTAGTAGGAATTTGACGATTCTGTAGGATACTCTACGTGCGGGTAAAAACAAGATTTACATAATGTGGTAATGCTGATGCGTACTTTGATATTTATCGTGTTTTTGTAACATTTATACTTTTATTGTGAGATACATAAGTGGGTAAAAAGTGAAATTTTGAGTAGAAATTGATTGATTTTTCAAAATCCTTTCTTTGTTCGAATTTTATTTTTCTTTGACCCGTTACTGACTGACCGAAAGAGATGGCACTCTGTCGGAGCGAGATCGGGTAGGTAAGCAGGGGTGTGTAGCAAAACTTTCCAGCCTAGTTCCAGAATATCGAGCTATGTTTGGCTTGTCAGTCTAGGACGTAATTGTTCGAGTTTTCCCGGAAGTCTTTGCAGTTGTTTGTTATGCCAAAAAAAAAACGTTTCCTATATGTCCAGTAAATTTTCAAGTATAATACCAGTACAAGTACCCTTTACGTCGGACTTGCACAACCATTTGGAAAACACATGTAAAGAGACTTGGTACTTACCAAGTCCAATTACTTTTCCAATTATTCTGTTTCAAGTAAAATTACTGATACTTGATACGTAACACAAAAACTCTTTAGAAGACTTGCACTTGGAAAATTTCTTGAAAAAGTACTGGGAAGTGTTGCAACACCTAATAATTTTGCCTGGAACAGAATACTTGGTAAAGTACTCGTATTTGATCGTTTTCAATTACCAAGTACCTTGGAATTGTGTTTTTCAAGTACAGGTACGAATGTACTCCAGAATTTAATAGCTCTGTCACTCCATTGACACTTTCTGGAATGGTTAGTATAAAGCACCGCTTCTCTTCCCCGCGCTGTCGTTACGTGAAAGAAGTTCTAATATAATATAAAACCCGTGCCTATTGTGCTAATGATACCTTGACGTGCTTTTACCGTGCTGTGGTTCGACGTCCACCGCCACCATTCACTTCTCTCACATATCTCCATTCAGTTAACATGGATTTTTTGATACTTCATAAAATATTTGTTTTGATATTTCTACGTTTAACAAAAAGCTGAACAGAAGTAAGCACTTAGTCAAACTAAAGTTTTTCCATGATCATCGCACTTGAAAGTAATTAGAGATTGATACGGATCGCGTTAAGTCAAGAAAGATAAAATAAAAAATTTCGAGTTGAACATCGGTCAAGTAAGAATAGGTTTTATTTTAAAATCTCAGCAGTAAGTGGTGACTGTGTTAGTATTCATAAGACACAAAAATTATATTTAAATGTTTGCTGTAGTGAAAGAAAATAGAAATGATTAAAATAACAAACTCAATAATATAAAAGATTGGCTTAGTTGCAAGTGTCAGCTACATTAAAATCTCAAATATTCGTTTTCCGTGATAAAAAAAAATTGTTATTTGGGTGACAAGAAGTTAATTTGACTTCCGTCAATGCGGCAATTGATTTGCTTGCCATGGAGAGTCAAATGCAGAGAATTCTGCACGTCAAGGAAAATATGATTGTTACTATTTTTTCAATTTTTCTGATATAACTTTCTTAGTAACGTGTTTTCGTGTCTATCTGGAAAAGTAATAGAAATCGCACGTGTATTATTTAAATTAAAGAAGAAGATTTGAGGAGTCTGTGTAGGCGTTACAGGTAATAGTATCAAACACGCTACGAAATGTACATTGAATGTATGTAGCGGTGGTGTATTTAAACAAGAACTAAATCATCTTTCATTGTACAGTGATAAATAACAATTCAATCAATTTTTCACAACGTGTATAATATTAATAAAAAAATTTTAGTACTCACCCCACTGTTAAAATTTACTTCATTTTACCCGTTTCCTTACTGTCTCCTTATCCTGTTTAGGTTCTAACCGAGAACATTTAATCTGAGGGAAATGTGGCCTCGTTTACGTTTATGAGTGTGCGAATTTTATTAGACTATCAGCCATTTTATTTTTTAATACTTCATAACCGCGGGGGAGGAATCTGAGCCCTAACATGAAAATAACTTCCCTCAATATGCATAGATACATTTACTACGCCCTCGCAATGTTAATAAAATTATTTAATGCACTAAACTAAGAAGCTAACAATTGGTAGAGGTATGTAACAAGATTTCAAAATCCAAGGTTACGTGCCTTACATATCGTTCTCTAAGCTAATAAAATAAATCAAGTAGAATTTATGCAGGACTACGAAGGCACTGGTTTCGAACTAGTATTCTGCCTTGTAGCATCAGTCGTGTTAGTCCAAAGGCACGATGATGGTAATCATTGTTGTATATGATAAATTTTGAACTATTGTTTTTTATTATTACTGCATACTTTATACCTACATACTAGAAGTGGTATGTAAAATGTATGTATGTAAAATGGCACAAATTGACACTTTTATTTATGTCCCATGCAACGAATAACCCTGCCACTCACTGCACATAGGAAGCATATTTCGTGATTAATACAGATTCTAAAATAGATTCCCCCATAGTTAATCCCTTTTTACCTACCTTATTATTGCCTGGAAGTTATCGTTTATCAGTGAATCAAATTAAATTAAAATGGGCACACAAAGGGTTAAACACGTAACTTTAAAAGTCTCGCGACATCTTTTTGAGAACCTTGGAAAATTTAGTGCTGGATATCACGTAATTTTTATTCTTGAAAGAAAGATTTTAAGTGAAATTTTGTGAACCCCGTTAAGTGAATTAAATTACCACATCAATATGCAGTTATTTTTTTTATAGAGTAATTAAAAATTATGAGAAGTTTTACGATGTTATGAATGATAAAGAAATTGGAACCAAAATTCAGAAAACACACATTATTTTTATTTTATTATTTTTATCATATGTCTGTGTTGGTTGCCTTTGCAGAAAATTAAAATCAATCATGATAATGCTCCTGGAAATATTAAATTTCCTTTCAGAATTCATTATCAGAACGCAATATTATTAAATGCAAAATCGATAGTAAGGCCTTGTAATGGTCAGTTAGTGTACTTTCATTAAGTTTATTACCATTAATACATATTTTCTCCACTTTATTTTATCAACTAAATAATAGCATATTCCATAAATCTTTATTAAGTAATAAACTTTTATTCGAGTATGCATTACAAGCGAAAACAAAACAGATAATAAAAGTAGTAGACGATGAACATGGCGCAGAGTTGACTGTTCCGCGAGATTACCCTCAAATATTTTCAGTTCAGAAGTCACATAAGGTTTGACAAATTATTATGTGAGAATTTTCGTGGAAATATTTGAAATGACAGCTTTCGAGTTGAATGCAGAGAATTTTATACATTTGCAGAGGAGACAAAATGACAGCACGTTTTAACTCATACAAGAAATTAGACATACTTCGTTTTATGAATAGAGAAATTCTCAAAAAAAAATACTACTGTGTGGGGTCAAAACCCTGTAAACTACATGACATGCTCTTTTTTTTATAAACGCTTTAAGTGAGGGAAAACTGGGCTGTTATACTTCGTCAGCCCATTTACTACTATCTTATAGCGTTCATAAAAATAGTTCATATTGTTAGTGCTCAAAGGCAATTTATGACTTCTAGTTTCGAAGACTCCTCAATGTTAATTATCTTGATCTATCTGAATTTGACTTATTTATTTGAGACGCATGAATCAAGGAAAGGAAGTGTGAGGACCATGTAGAAAGGAAGTCAACTTTTTTTAAAGATTCTTATAAGTCTATTTGA
This sequence comes from Dasypogon diadema, assembly GCA_006980735.1. NCBI lineage: Eukaryota > Metazoa > Arthropoda > Insecta > Diptera > Asilidae > Dasypogon > Dasypogon diadema. The sequence continues at coordinate 8,351 of QYTT01084041.1, forward strand.
GAATTTTTATTCGATATTTACCATAGAACAGTAAAAACGAAATCCCACCTGAGATATTTTAAATTATATATATATACTGTGTGAAATAATTTTTTTGCAAATTTTAAAATTTCAAGAAACAAAATCCTGACTACTAAAATTTTATTGAATTAGTTTTCAGAAGTAGAGCTTGAATGTAAATCAAACTACAATAAAAATCGAAGAATATTTTAAAATTCTTAACAAAAGCCAGAATTATAGCCGTTATGTGTAAATTATACTTGGAATCTAAACACTGCACTGAAAGCCGAAGAAGTTACTGAACTTAAAATGCTTAAAATTCGAATACTATTTTGCCCGTGGAATTCAAGATTCTATATTTTGTTAAAATGAATGTCTACAGAAAAATTTTATCTGTAAAAGAAATCGCCCTAATTTTCAAAAATAACTCAATATGTCAACATGTTAAGCTCGTTTGTTCTTTAATAGATTCAAAACGTTTAACTTTTACATTTAAAATGCCGAAGTCATGAAAATTGCGACTCAAGAAGTCATTCATTGAAATGTAAATTGACTATAAATGCTGTAATAATACTCGTAAATCGATTTGCAACTAATTTTGATGTGAAAATATATCTAATCGAAAACAAATACAAAAGCTCCGAAAACTATAGTGTAAAAAATTTTTAAGAATAAAAGGTTAATACACCAGGGTGATTGTAAAAATATGCTTGAAATTTTGAGGACCTGATCCTTCCAGTTATTTAATTTCTATCATAAAAGTTTATACGAATTTGTCAAACACAGCAAAGATTTAAAATTACAGAAAATTTAATAATAAATTTAAAAACCTGTACAGAGCCATAAAATAAAAATAAATAAAAAAATCAACTTATGATAATTGTTCAAAATGACTGTACCTATTTTTTGTCGAATTAATCGGTGAGCACTTTCAGAAATACCGAGGCACAGAATGTAGAACATAATCAGAAATCTCATCAAGAACAAAAAATGTTCGAATATTTTATTCAAAACTTTGTTATTGTTCTTTAGCTCTTGCCGAAATATCGAGAAGAGCAGCCAAACAACAGACCGATGTGCATGATCGCTTTTGATGAGACTTCTGATTTAGTCTCTATTCTATAACTGAGGTGTTCTAAACTCTTTCCAAAGAATCGGCAATGCCGTTTCTTAATCCATCAATATTTTCAATAGGGGTTGTATAAAGTGAAAATTTAAAAATATCCTACAGAAAAAATCTCAAGAATATAAGAAGAAGAAGATTTATAAGAATCTGTAAAGTACACTTGGATTCTATATTGAAAAAATAGTCTAATTGGAGAGGTGCCATCCTATCTTACGGAAAGAACATCTAGTTTTCTATTCTATGAAGTAGACACCCGTATTTCTCTATTTAAGAACGCACATTTTCCCCCAATATACCTCTGATGTACGTGACAAATTTTAAGGATTTTTCAGACAAACTCTACGGACGTATTTCATGACTCCCCTCTTCAAAGTCATGTCTTTTAAAGTTCATTGCCCAACTGGGATCATGTTAATCGGTTTATCTCTGAACATGAAACGAATTAATCACATATTCTTATTGACATCCCTCAATGTCTGGCGGTGGCAACCCGGTGGCAACCCATTTGCATTAGCATTTTTATATCCTTTCCGATATTTCACCTTACAATCATATATGTGGAAATTATATTATGTCACCTATGCAAACGGGCCATCGAAACCCTAGCATGACCTTTTTTTGGTACTTTGTGATCAGAATATATTACAAATTTATGCTCATGCATAAACTTCTGATTTTTTTTAGTGCAAATATCAGCTAACCTTATGCAAATGTGACTACTGCCCTTCAGCGGAAAGGAAAGAAAATTAGATACGCTCGTCCGTCAATAACATGAGCTAAAATCGTCCCTTTTTTTGCCATTAGGAGTCACATTTATTGAAATTATTTAGATAGATAGATAGATTTACTTCCATCACAGAGTATTGGTGACTTGTTATAAAAACTAGTTTTATTTAGTTTAGTTAATATTTCGCAATTTCGATCATTTTCTTTACTGGCAAATTGTCTTTATTTACTAGATAACTTCATCAATGGAATTCTCTTGACCTTTTTTTCAATATTGCCATATCTTCCCTTAAATAAAGTTGATTACCTGGAACTGACCGAAAATCTCGTTATCAATTATTGGTTTATGGGTTATATGGGTATACGGGGCGGTCATTGGAAAGAACGAAATTTTCGAGTTCTCCTAAAAGCTATGTCCTCCTAGAAAACCTGTTATCAAGGTATCTTTAAAGGGATTGCAGATTCAACTCCAACAGACCGAGATGGAGTTTTTCTTGGGTACTAAAACACATTTATTTTCAATTCTGATCCAATTTGGCAATTTGTCCTGTTCGAGTTTAAATTCAGCTCAGCTTTTAAACAATATTTTGTAATGTGTTCCACAAAGCTAAATTGCTTAGAAGCTTCCATTACGTTATCTGTTTCTGTGGACTCGAACACGTTTTAAACAAAATTGAACAGATTTGTTGTACTACTCGAAATAGCAGTAAAAGAATTTTTTTTTAATTCGAGCACCTCTTAATTTTTTAGTAGCATTAGAAAAAAATTACATCGCTGGCATTAAGGTGTATCCATTTAGGAATTTCGATTGATTATCTAATACCATGTCCAGGTTTCTATCAATTTATTTGAAGTTATAGAAATTTTCATGGTATGTGATTGGTACACTCCTTGTAAAGAGAATTATATTCTCTCAGCAATAAACGTTTAACGTTTATTTGTCAGAAACTGGAAACTTTTTTAAGGAAACTTACCCGCATTCAGAGGATAATGAGGTAACAGACAAAAACAAAAACAAAAACAAGAGTCCTTTTCAGTGGTTTTTCATCATAAAGGCCGAAATACAATGCCTCAACATAATTCTGTTCTCAAACATAATATTGTTAAATTCTGGTGGTATTACGATGGTGATAGATAAAATCCAGCGAACAAAATTTGCTGCTGTAACACAATTTTGCGAAAATTAAAGTTTATTGGATTCAGGAACAAGGATTTGGTAATTGATGATTGTACAGTGAGAGAGAATTGAGTGTGTGAAGAATGAATTTGTGGTCGTATATGAGAAAAGCTACCAGAACAGCAATATCAAAGCAAAATGAAAATGCGAAATGAAAATTCCAGAAGAACTACAATGAAAAGGTAAAAGGTAATAAAAAATGTCCTCAGAAATGGTCGATACTATAAGGCAGAGATACCGAGTTTGTAAGGCATTGAGAAAAATTGAAGCTGCTGCTGTGGGGAGAAAATGAATGTATTAGGATTAACTTCAGTTTTTAAAGGAATCTGTCCACCCATAAAATTTAGTTGAAAATTGTATTAATAGATCCTAATGATTTTGTAAATGTAAAACTCTGGACATTTCTTTGGAACATTTTTCTGCGAAAAAGCCAAACAAGAGTTTGAAATATTGCAGAAATTTTGAATATTTTTTTTAGAGAAGTGCAGGGAGAATTATCATCGTCTACAAATTTGAACCGAGTAAAGCAACTGCGAGCAAACCAAAATACCTCAATAATTGCGAGCAGAATTTTTATAATTCAACGAAACACCTTTGAATGAAAGGACAGTATCACGAGATCCAGAATCATATAACAAGATTTCGTTGGGTTATTAAGACCATTATTAGTAGAGCCAATCACAGATAAATTTAAATCCTTATTTATTATAGTCACTTTAATGTTGGTCAAAGAAGTTAATAGGAGCAAATAAATATGAATACACAAATCCAAAACAGCAGAGGACCCAGAATAAAGCTCTGAGGCACCCCATAAAATAAGTAAAATATTCTAGATACGGCATTATGAATTTTAATTCACTCAGCAGAAGTGGCTCAAGCTGTAAAAGCCTAGACAAACCAAAGAGGATATCTCATTGTGATCTAAACCAGACCGAGTGGTGGCGACGAAAACCCGACCGCAACTTAGATGGTAGAATGAAACGATTAAGATAAAATGTCTATACGACGATAATCAGAAATATCAGGCATGCTAGAAACTTTAGAAAACGGAATAACAAGTGTTCTATATTCGGGCATATATCCTGCTCCAACAACAGATGATATAATACTGAGGTGAGCTTTATACATTTAAGTAAGGTCGACACAGCAAAAAGTGAAACTCTTTGTCATAGAAGCAGGCATGGGTTAATGAAGAAAAAAGTAAAGTATTTACATTTTCGTATCGATGTCTGTCAAAGTGGTAAATAATTACTTTGTATTTGTAATTTTACTTGATAAAATTACCAATTACAAAAGAGTAATTGTAATTGTGTAAACGACAAAAGCAATGCAATTTATAAAAAAAATATACTTTACACCGGATATTCAGAAAAAATATCCCGAAAACCTATTTACAAAAAAAAAACTGAGTCAAAGTTTTCAACAATTTAACAAAACGGTTGCACCTGTTAAGTATTGCGGAAAAAACCGTCATCAAAGGATATGAAAAAGTACTTTAAATGCAGGAGGACTCATGACGTAAAAAAGTCTTCTGCTATTAATTGGAGTTGCTTTTTATATGGAAGTAAAAGTGGGTCACACCTCCCTCGCAAGAGGTGCAGAAGTGCACAAAATAAATGGTCTTTTAAAATCAACTCCTGTTTCAGTATAAACAATTGTGCACGCTGTGCTGAATCGGAATTATAATGGAAATCGAAGTTTCTCACATACCGGAAAGGTGAGTAGTAGTTTCATAATATGAAAAAAGGAATTTTTATGGTATTTTTCGACAATTAATGGATAAAACCTTGATCATATTTTGTGTGCAGATGTAATATATTAACGTTGTGAAAGTAAAGTGTTTGAATGAAACAAGATATAATGAAGAACAAATTTTTAGTTCAACAAGTCAAGTATTTAAGCCATACATGTAATGCTCTGCCATGCAATTGAACTAAATCCAAAAAGGGTGGGTGTTATTACAAGTACGACAAATGCACGACTTATCTGGGTTCAATAAATTTCTATTTACATCTAATTTCCAATGTGTTATCAAGACTACAACCACACAGGCAAAGATCCTGTATAACAAAAGCTATAATTCAAAGGACTCTATTTAGTGGTTACAATCTGCATCAGAATGTTTTGCTTTTGTTAGGAGTTAAAAGAGAGTCCACATTTGAAATGGGTAAGAAAGTCTGCATTGTTCGTGGCTATTATGACTATAATGGTTGCTTCAAATAGTTTTCATGAATGCCCTTGTGGTGCCAAGAATCTTACGCCTTGGATAGTTAATCTAAAGAAATTTTAAATCCTGCTAAAGCAAATTCATTGTCTATCTTTTATCTATCCAGCACTTCAACAAAGAGTATGAGCAAATTAAATTCTTAATAAATGCGGATGCACGTTTGCCATCTCCAGAAATTAATAATTTAGCTAAGAATTGTGATACAAGTGTATAAAGTTCTGAATAGACCATAAGTATTGAGAGGAACATCTTCGGAAAAAGCTAGCTTAGCCTATAATTTAGAAATATATTCCCTGGTTTGAGAATGATTTTGTGTAATTGACATAGAGAAGAAAAGGTCCTAAAAGAAAAATAACTCACAAGAAGCTTTTTCGATATTTGATGATGTCCTTGTATTTCGTGCATGATGGCATATCAGCGGATGATCTTTTGCTACTAATAGAGGACGAGAATTATTTTGAATGACGCTTAATATCCGTTTCCATAGAGCATTCATATTGTCCGTAAAGAAATCTATGTAAAAACTCAAATTTATGACACAAATATCTAACTCCATTTAAGAAAAGTTGAGAGTCAGTATTGATGATATATCGATATTAAAGTATTTTGATAACGTTCGGCTATCGTTTTTAAATATTTTGAATGTCTAAAAAAATATATTACAATTGAAGATCGTTAGATTTAAAGGAATTAAATTGAAAAAGGGGAGACCGGAGCTATTCGGATTGGATTTTTTCTATTCGCTTATATAAGAAGGAGTTTTTACTTCAATCTTAAATTAAAGTAAACTCATTGAAATAGTCAGTTCCTGGGCTATAACTTTTCTATACAATACTTGGATTTATCTCATATATGCCAGTTTCCCAACCTCATTTTGTGCACTTACTTTCACTGACTCCAATAGCCCCAGTCCTGTGGTTATTCGCGTCACACAGACAATATTGGCAGTGTTGAATTCAAAACTGAGGTATAAGTAGGCTTGGGTCACAAATACAACTATCAATATAACTATCAAATCAAATCAATAAGTATTAATTGTCTTATTTTATCGTTGTACTTATAGCTTCTGTAGTACAGTTCTTCACAGGTAATTGTAATATTGATGATTTTAGTTCTACATTAATTTACTGATACGCAGCACTTCTGAGATGGGTCGGTCAACAGAATGTTTTCTATTTGATATATTTGAAATATAAAATTCTTTAACCCGGTAGTTTCTTAAAAATCCAATAATATTGACAGAAATTTTTTTTTATTGTTAAGGATCTGAAATGTATATGTGATGAATTTAAGTGATATTACTATCATCCTCGTCAGGCAGCATTTCAATTGCAGACGTGCTTGTTCCTTTTCATGATAAGACATATCAATATCAATACTATGACTATATTAAAGCATGCATCAATTTGTCGAAATTCGAAGATTGACTAGTTGTTGATAAATCATACACGTCATCGTCATATACGTCCAATTCCATACACAAACAAGTTGTTAAACTTATACTCTTTCCTCCCTCTTATGTAAATTGAATGGCAAAATGCGAACGCAATTGTTATTTTACAAATATTATTTGTAGTATTTTGGCTGCATACTGCCGCAAAATTTAAATTAAAAACCAGAGAACAACTGCGATATTCATTTGAATTGGCCCCACAATCACTGAAATTAATTTCAAAAATGAATGTGAGGTGTTAAGCCCTCACCCTATCGCCAAGTCAAAAATTTTCCCCTTGGTTTCAAAAATTCCATCCTTAATATAAAGAATTCTAAATTAAAGGAAAAATATACTACACCTTGTAAATCGCTTGGCATTCACTGCTAATGGTTTCGTCGCTCCTCGAAATGAAGACGACTATTTGGTTGTTGTACAGACACAAGTTATTTTTCAACAATTTATAAATAAATTCTTTTATCACACCACATCATAAAAGATTGGCCTCAAAACACACGATCACTTTGTAAATTATTCGAATGATTTTTTTATATCTTGAACAATTTAGAATAAACCACTGCGCTCTCAGAAATATAGCATAAAATTTTTGAAAAAATCAGACACTTCTGCTACACACACCAGTGATTTATGGCTATTTAGCCACGCGCTTTTTCAAAGATAATAAATATGGAAATAATTCGCAATTTCTCAAAATACAATATCGCAATAATGAGAGAAGCCAGCATATCGCACAAATGCACACACTTCCGCAATTTTTTTTGTTGTTTCGAATAAATTGCAAATATTAAAGATTTCGTCAAATTAAATTTATCCCAGGTGAACACATCAAAATACTCCACTTTCACCGGTCATGCAAACACAAAAACCACTCAACCACTTGGACGACACCGCAAACAGAACACCCCTGAACTGGGTCTAATTTTAAAATTTCCTCAGTTTTATTTTTACTAGAGATTTGGATTTATCTAAAAACTCTCGCCAGCTAGTCTTCAGAAGATTCAAGTGGCGGCGGAGATTCGTTGGCTATAGTTGAAATCCGAAATCAAACAATCCCAAGAGTTGTTTGCTACTTTCCCACATCGGCACAGTTTGTCGACTGCCGTCTAAAATCTAAATCCATCAGATGAACGAACCACTGTGCGAAGAACCCGAATGAATGAGTGCTCTGTGCTGGGCTCTTCTGGTTCTTTGATTTTGGTGCTTTCCCATTTTAAGATTGCTTGATGCATTTCGTTTCAGTTCAGACCCGAACCTACGCAAGAATTGAAAAAATGCTATTTCATTCATAAAATTCGAAGGGGAGCGCTCTGCAGCCAGAAGTGCGCATGATTGTCCTCCCCGAATTATTAGTGTTATACGAACTCAAAAGTTGGAGCCTTTGCCTGACTTAATTCAGTATAGGGCACATTGCCAAGCAGCAAATGAAGCTTCGAGATTTATGTGCATTCCTAATGAACAAATCATGGGGACTGAATATTTTTTGAAGGGCCGGCAACGAAACATTTATGTTTACGTAACAGAAATGATGTCAAGTGTTGAAATCCATCGCGCCATTATTCAAATTCGTCCTTTTTTCTTAAGTAAGTAACAAATTAATGTTAAATTGTACAGCATCAGTCAAAACCCTTTCGATGGAGTTTTAAGAGATGTACGAGACAGGGTGGATGGTTGAAAAATATTTTGTAAATGTGTGAAACATATGAGTCCTGAAAGGATGTGCTGCGGTCAAAGGGGTTTCGAGATTTTTGTATTTCTCTGTATCCTTCATATGTCCTCTACGTTTTCGTGGTTTTGGCACTTGATAACTTTACAACAAATCCGGTCAACTTTGAATCCAAATTCAACCACAATTATGGGAGCTAAATTCACTGCTTTTAATTTTTCATATTTACATCCTTTACTCCGTAATTTGGTCAACAGGTGCAAACTGTTGAAGGGTTGTGCTATTAATAAAACGGTAAAACCGAAGGAATCTGCCAGGGATAAAATAAATCCCTTGCAGGAAAATTTCACTCCCTACCAAACTGAAAATGCTGAAGAGAGAAAATTGTGGTTTTAATGTTTACATTTAAGCTTTAAATTATTGCAATGTAGTAGCCAAGATGTTAAGACATGGAAGCGACAAATCAAGACGTCTCATTGAATGCATTGATATAAACCATTTTGTGAAGATAAGTCAACAATGTATAGTGCAAGTAACAGTTCAATGAGCAACCTAAGATGAAGTGTACATCATCAGTGTAAAGATTTCATACATGTCTTGGACATCAGAAGGCAAATTATTGATATGTAAGCTAAATAGCAAAGGAGCAAGTATCGAACCTTGGGGCATTCTGCTTAGTGGAAGCAAAATATTAAATAAACGGTCTCTGATTTTAAATAGTTGGAAGCGATTGTTGAAGAAGTAGCTTATCATTCCCACCATTAAGCTCGAAAAATAAAAACTAAGACATAGTTTTTTAAGCAACATTGCATGATCAACGCTGTCGAACGCCTTTGTAAAGTTGACGACATATCTCAAGGACCTTAGATAAATCAGAGGTAATGTTTAGTAAATCATTTTCACAACTATTTCCTGACCGAAAACCAAGCAGCCAACTATATTATTGTGAGATAAATACCTTTGGATTTAAGTGGCCATTTAAAAGAATATCCATTTCAGAGGACACTTAAAGCAATTTCAGAAAAAGGACCCGACAAATACATATTTTCGTGTTGGCTGACGCTTTTAAGCATCGTCAGTTATTTATGTATTTCCAGTCCCATCCTTTTCTACCAAAATTTCCAATTAAGCGAACTAGTCACGAACAACAGACCCATTAAATATTATTGCATGTAAAATAAGTCCATATTTTGCCCCGGTTTCATATCTCACGCGAGCAGCAGTACCGAGGTCCTCCAAAAGTGCAACTATATCAATTTTCATGACTTCTGAAGCTGAAATAAAATTAAAACTTTTAGCACCGAATAAAATAAAATCCGATTTGAAATTAAGTCCTTGAACAGTATCGTGGCAAAATTAAAGATAAATTACTGACACGAAAAAAATGTATATATACGAAATATAATTATCTCTAGTTTTAAACTCAACCCTATATTTTAGTTTTCTGAAACCATCATTTGCCTTAACCTCAATTTCAAACGTCGAAACTAGCAATGCAAACGCAAGCAGAATATATTAAAAAGCCTGCAGTACGAGTATATTGTGAACCGAGGTCTTAGGTCAGCTGAAAGATTCCTAAGGTTAAATTACTTCTCTACTTCAGTATAGTAACGTATTGAATGTTCACAATGTATATGAAGGTAGGTACGTGTCATATTACAGAAAATAATAATTCTATTATTTTAATTTACAAATTCACTCTTGCATGACATTCATGTAAGGCTCCTGTTCACTGAAAGAGAGTTTTCAAAATTACTGTGAAGTCGACAAGAAAATTATTTAATCCCTTCGATACACCAGCCCACATCCAGTGCCTCAAGCATTTACAAATCATACTTGATAAGCAGTATACAAATGGAAAACGTGACTTCCTTTTATGATGAGTCGGCACAATAATCAAAACGAAAGTGAGATATGAATGGTTTTCGGTGGAAGATACTATTCTGGTTCTATTCTTCGGGACATGAAGCCCTTTATTGTTTTGCTGATTGGCTTGTGATAATTGGTGATCAATATTTTGACATTCACACCCAATTTAATGAAGAGTAGTCGTGCGAGGTTAATATCTCATTTCTGAAAAAAATGTTCGTTTCGTGAATGTGTTCCCAATGGAGAATTTGTAATTAGTCCGAAAAGTATCCTCAAAATATTTTTTTTTGGATTGTCATTACAATGGGTTAGTAAATACTTTTATTAAAAATAACGTAAAGGGGTTATGCGGGCGAAGAGACCGGATTTTGGGATGTACAGGGTGAATAAGTGCATTTAGTGCAGTACCATTACTAGCAAACCAGGTTCCAGTTTGAGCAGAACAATAACAATTAAAAAAGGGGAAATGACAGAAAAAATAAAAAAATTATTAATGTCTTAAATTCATAATAACTTTTGTAATTCAAAAGCAAAAGCCCCAAGTATATAAAGTACTGCAAAAAATATATTTATGCAGCTCGGAAAGTTATTTGAAGCTTTTCAAAAGACAGTAAAATTTCCATAGAAAAAATGGGGAATAAAAATCGGGGATTAAAATTAAAAATAGAAAATAATTCAGTTGGGGAATTAATAGCAGAGTGCTCTGTTTGGAACATATTTAAAAATAATGGGGATCCCTTTTAACACGTGGAAAAAATAAATTAATCTGCTCCTCTGGAATGCAGAGGGAGAATCACATCTCGGATATTGCAAGAAAACAGTTTTTTCAATGAGTGGACTTAAAACTAAAAATCGATTCATCGATTGACTCATTTTTTCCTGGACTAAAATTGTGACCGCACTGAGAATACTGTCACTGATTGAGTCCGCTCAGAAGTGAGTCCGCTCAAAATTTTTGTTCGCCCTAACTTGAGTCCAGTCAACATTTGAGTTCGATCACATTTGAGTCCGCTCAAGTTTTGAATTCGTTCTGTTTTGAGTGTGCTCAGTTTTGAGGCAGCTCAAGTTTAAGCGCAGAGAGTAAGGGTGAACTTAAATCAGAACGGATTCAAAATAGAGAGAATTCAATATATGAGCGAACTCAAAAGTGAATGGATTCAAAACTGAGCGGATTTAAATTTTGTTTGGACTCAAATTTGATCGAATTCAAAATCCTGATCAGACTCAATTTTGAGTGAACTAAAATCTTAAGCGGACTTACTTCTGAATGAACTCCAAATTAGAGTATTTGAAAAAAAAAAATTGTTATATGCTTGGTTCAATACGTGAGAAAATTTAAAAAAGTGTACTCATGTCAGGATACGTAACGTAAAATAATTTTTAATTTTCAGGTCTCAAATTGCTGAATACAAAATTCATAAATAAATTTATGTTCTGCAGGAAATTGTTTTTCATGTTTTATGGGAAGGACTAACGAAAAATCGTACACAAAGTACGAATCGCAAGGGAACACATTTAGGGATCTAAGTCTGAAAATTGGTGTTTTTTAATTTTTTGTTTATGTCCCAGGAAATAAAAAGATAACAGTGCAAATTGAACTCGTAAACAGCAACTTTTTCCTGTAATATCTGAAAAATAAAAGAATAATTTAATAAAAGGTTTTCGCACATAGCACTTCCATCGAACAGAAATACCTTCCAAAGGTGTATACACATTATTTTGGGTAATTACATACGAACACGTAGAAAGTAATTTTTATAGTAACGCAGTTTATCTTTTCTCGTAATTTTCCCTCATCTTGAAGGGAAATGTCCGCGAACGAGCAATCTAACCAAAGCTTTCAGCTATGGTGTATCCCTTCATAAAATGAGATGATTTTTCCCTTTTATATAAAGACTGAAGAGTTTCCCACGGGGCACGACTAACACAGTAGGGTTGCAAAATGAAATTAACCAAAGCGAAAAGTTTGCCTTCAGAACGAAACATTTTTTCATTCTTTATTAATCCCAGAGGAGCATTTTCCATGAAGAACTTTACATTTAGTTTGTTGTTAAAAGGAGAATTTAAGCTCTACTTTTGTTTTATTATCAGGTTTTGGTCACAACGCTTTTATCACTACAACAATCACATGCTTGATCAACGCTTAACTTGTGATAAAGTTAACACTTTCATCCATAACTTCACACAAACCAGAAGTCGGTTACAAGTTCACTGTAGAAAGTATCTAATTGGTCTCAGAAAAAAAGTATTTGGTTTTTCGTTGTTAAAAAAGAGAAAATACTTTTCGGGAACGAACAGGATTATTGTCAAATCAAAAGAGGGCTTCGGTAGGGGGCTGTCTTTTGTAGCCGGTTTCACCAAATCGGCGTTCCCCGGCTGGAGTCTCCAAAGTTTGTTTATCTGTTCTCTGACTAGGATAAGATGTGGTTCCGCACCGGAGTCGATATGGAATTTGTTGCTCCATTATTATAACGCTTCGCTGGTGAATGGTATCGAGCACAATTGATGAGTTTGAACCGAGATTTCAAAGCGAATCGATCAGACAACGTTCCACAATGTTCAGGCACCTGTTGCTAAACCGATCAAGAAAATATTGGAAGCGCTTTATAGAAATGTTTTATAACACCCGCTGAATTTACCAGACAATACACGTTCCTAATATCATTTGTTTATGCCGGTAGCGTATACCACCAGTTAAAACATGCAAAACAAGATCACAACGTCAAAGCACCGCATATAAGGTTTGCTTGTTGCTCCTTCTTGATATATTCCTAAATTTTTAGAAACAGATACTCTACAGAACTTTTAGTAGGTAGGTATATACGCATCCTTATTCTCTATCTAACCTTGCCTTTAAAGTATTGTTTTGTCCTTTTTCAGAGGGTAAAAAAATGACATGTTTTATGGGATAGAATTTTCTGTTTTTCGCCCACATTAAGGACGTCTGGCAGTAGGCCTTTTAGTTAAAACCTTATGTTGCAGGGTCATATTGTGATTGTAAATAACTTTGCAGTCATGGAAGAAAACAGATGCGTATGTATGACAAATCAAGTCATCACCCTATCGATATGACCACAATCAACTTTGGTATAAATATACAAAAACAACAAAATTGATGAGAAATTATAAGAAAAACTCGAAATAAAAATACACTGTTTCCTTGTTTTCATTGTGGCTCTTGTCGATTTTTATGCTCATTTTTCCGGAGTCGATTTGCTATGGAATCGTAAATCACAGTAGACCCCAATATTTACGATTGGTGATATTTATATGGTTGAAAAATTTTATATGAATAAGAAGGCCTGTGTTCGCAGTATAATATTTCCGGGACTTTCATAACAGTCACTGCAAATACAAGTCCTATCATCATTTATAGAAAGGAAGGATGAACAGAGGAACAGGATCCGAAAACAATCAATAATGAGTTTACCAATTGAATACTAAGTAATCTATTGAAAAATACCAGTAGGGTGGAATATTTATTAGTAGACATAAGATGGGAGTACTCTGTTGACATATAGATATTTGTCTTGGCAAATGATGGCGGAGAGGAAATAATAAAGAAAAATAACTTCCAGATATTTGACTACTGGCTATTGCAATTCAACCGATATCCCTGTAAGAAAATGATTTCCCTTTGAATAATAAAGCGTTTTTCATTCGTAAGAATTGGGTAATTTGTTTTCCTCTTGTAGAAGAGAACGAATTCAGGAAGGTAATTTGTTCCTCGTCAATGGAAGGTTTGACTTGTCTGCCATAGCCACAAAGAATAATCTCGGAAGGAAATTGTTACACCATTTTAAATGGAAGAATTATCTCCTGAAATCCTTATCAGAAAATCAATTGGCGGACATAAATATTTATGAATGTTAAATTTATTACAATTGAAAATGATTCCCTTGAACAGGAAATTTCTTTTTCCCTGAAATAAAAGATAAGAACAGAAAATCAATTTGTTTATTGTTGGTGAGGTGCTTGACTTTTTTGCCATAGACATAGTTGAAATGGCTTCGTTTCCTGATGAGGACTTGAACAAAAATTTTCTGTCATAAAATTTGTGACAATTTCGTTGCAAAATTATTGAAGTAATAGAAAATTTATTGGCCACTTTTTGTGAGGCTCTGTAACAATTTGTTTCACTTTCCTCAAATTCCCTTTTCCTCATTAGGGTCTATACATTTTCACTATAAACTTTGGAGCTTTCATTAAAGCCCCACTGTTTCCTGGTTTTTTTTCGACTTCTCCATAACTAGCAAAGTGTATATCGATCGGTAGACATGGTACTCAGATAAGCTTAGGACTAGGGAATGCCTTGGGTAAGGAAAATCTCCCATTCGAAATCCATTAATGCCTCTTTCACAGCTAGAGCAGTATGAGGTGGAGCGTTATCATGGAGGAGAATAACTTTTTAGTGATTTAGCGCAATGGATGGATAGAATCAAAATCAATCACTACAATTTTTCGACTGTGCCTGATTTACTTGGCTCGTAAGATATCACACCTTCCATATCTCACCAAATTCCTACAGAGCTAAATTTTGGAGTGAATATTGTTGATTTCAAATGATGGCAAATTTTGAAACACTTATTTTTAACGATCCTAAGAATTATTGATACGAAAAAAAACCAGCGTCTTGGACTGTACTGGACACTGACTTTTTTGTGTCAATAATGTTCCTTACCGAAAGCTGACATCAGTGTCTCTATAATTTTTGGTAAGTCGAAGATGATAGTCTTCTCTTTTAATCAAAATGAAGCAATTTCTTCTCACTAGGATTGTAAATTTCCTTTCGGATCGTTCTATCTGTGCTACTTTGGACAGCATTACCTATCTCCTACAACATCTATGCCGGCCTACCGCAAGGTTCTATATTGGATGCCACTTTTTTTCCTGCTATTCATTAATGACCTCTTATCTCTCACTTCCAATCCACTTTTTTTTCGCAAAGGGTCCCCAATGCATGTAGACTCTTTTCCCCCTTTACTTTTAGTGCGGTGCCTAGCTTACCTTCTTATCCAAAAACAACCCCCAACCGTTGAGATTGTCTTTTTCTTTTGATATATCTCGACAGCTCCTGCCCATGACTTCACTCCTTAAATGGTTAACTCAAATACCCTGGTGGATTTTTTTTTAGTAGCTTTATGAATTTTATTCTGAGGTGCTCTTTGACCTTGAATATATACAATACTCACTTATTTTACTCCACCCGAATGTAAGATGGTTGAATGAATGAAATTTTAATAGACCAAGAGCACAATGTATCTCGAGTGATACCTTGCCTTTGTACATTCTCCTCCGACCTACATGTAGTACGCCCTTGGCTTTAAATAAGTTTTTCGTGGCTTTTACAAACTTTAACCCTTTGTAATTGTATGTAAAAGTTATAAGAGCTTCTGCACGTATTTAATGGTGGGTTGGTTTCTAGTAGCGAACGAAGTGATGCAATCAACTCACAAACTCCATTCACGATACGTACAAAGTTCTCTCCTTTGAATGGAAATTTACCCATTTGAGTTAAGTAAGTGCTGTCACCCTCCAAAGAATAGTAATGTGGAGTGACGTCTTCATATTGCATTTTGCTGGGGAGGTGGATTTGTGTATTTCTTTTGCCCCGTCCAAGAACATCTTGAATTAAATGGATCCCCGAGCTTGAATACAAAACATTCCTATACGGGACGCATGCTCTGGAAGGGGAAGTTTGTATAACACATGTGAATTTATCAATCCAAATATTTGGGCATTTATTAAGAACTCGTGACTCAACATCTTTAGTTGCTATTGAATCAGTGGGGGTTCCCTCCTATTATTATCGGCGCCAAACAGGAAAACTTTTCCGTACGAGGAAGAAAGTCTTTTTACATGAAATTGCACTTATGTACATCAGTTTTCTAGAAAATTGGGTCACACGCATCACTTGAAGAAAGTATGGTGAGAAAATGATTTATTGCGATTCTCTGTAGATTCCTAAAAGCTGTGTTCATGTTAAAATACTCGCAATGTGCTGAAAAACATGCCCCAAATGAGGTACTGGGTTGTTATGCAAATTGTTGCCGCCTTCAATTGATATTAAAAAGTGAATGACAACAAGTTATACCAAATGACACAATTTCATTAAAATTCACTCAGTGAGGCGACAAAAGGTATTTGTCTGCTATTTTCATCTGGAAGAAACTTGGCATTATGAGGGTTTCATTTCAGAAATATGACAAGGTAAAAAATATTATGATACAGTCAAAGTTAGAAGACCATCTGGTGTACGGAGCGATTAGACGGAAGTCCTGCCATCCACGTGGGCATTAGGGAAGAATGGAAGCTATAGAATAGCATAATTAATTATAATCTTTGTCTAGTTATGGGCATACCTAATGGTCTGGGTGTATTTCGATCCAAGCCTTTTTTACGGTGCCTGAAGACCGGGAAAAATTCACGGTATAGAATGGCCACATCAAATTTTTCAATTATAGCTAAATCACTATGACAAAGTGAAATTTGGGAAATTTTTAAAAAGAAATCAACCAAAAATTGATGACTTATTACATTCAATATAAAGAGGAAAATCGATTGCGAACAATAGATACCTAGGTAATTCTTAAAGGGTGGAGAATTCCTCAGATAAATGGTTCACAACTAGACATAGCGCCTGAAAATTTTTTCGAAGAAAAATTAAGGACACAATGCGAGCGACACAACAATGTCGACGTTAAAAATCACCGGCAAAATACCCATGAAAACACAATGGCGATGACATGAGCTCGACGTGTTGTCATCCTGTCATTGACACAGTACCGTCATTTAGTATTATTTGATTGTGACTTTATTAAGAGTGGCAAGAATACTCGAAATATAGCCGCCACGTAAACATCTATGAGAGTAGATTTTTTTTACTTTTTCAAACTAACTCTGATTACGTACGCTGTACATACACATGATCAAAATGACTTAGACAATAGACGAATCTTACACATACACTGAATACAACATTCAATTTTTATAGATTCTCAGTATTAGTTGACTATTTTCAAATCAAATTCACCTCTTTTCAAATCAAAATCAACCTTCTGAAATGAAAATTCACCCTTTTGCAAATGCCTTAAGAATGTTAAGATTTGATTTTTTTCTTTACAAAAGCTTAAGAAAAAGAACTCGATTTGTAAAAGGGTGAATTGTGAATGATTCGCTATTGGATTTTTCTAAAGTTTTTGATTCTGTGAATCATAACAAAGTTTTATTAAAAATAGAAATGTGTTTTGTTTTTATTCATCCTCCACCTTGATTTAATAATGAGTGATCACATATCTAATAGCAGCAAATTACATATAGGAGTCCTATAGGGTTCAATTCTGGGGCCTTCTCTTATCCCTTTTTCGATGACAGGATTTCTGGAATTCGTATGCTATAGTGGATCCCCTGTAGCGAAATTAGTACAGCATTTAGCAAGCACGTGATTGTTACTATAATTATCCTGATTACAAATTATTGTGATTATGTGTTTCTGCATGAATTGTGCAACGACGACGTAACAGGGGAATTCTTCAGGAAACCTCTTGAATTTGTCAAGTTTATATTCATAAAGCCGCTAAATTATCCATAAAAGCGAATCGAATTACTACCACTTCGTCTTATCTTTTGTAGCACCTTCAGAGGGTGGTTTAATCATTTGCAGCTCGGAGGTGAACTGGTTCCCTCATAGCTTTCATTTCGAATGGTACTTAGATGCTAATAAATGTAAAAATGAAGCGATTAGTTTTGTACAGAAAAATTTTCGCTTTAAAATGGCGTTAAGCTTTCAAGGAAAAACTTTTCCTGTCCCACACATCTATTCGGCTACATTAGGAGTGGTTTTTATTAAATATTGTGGGATGTTCTTTCACCACGTTAATATGGTTTTCTTTGATTTTTTTATATAAATCCTTTCACATGATTATTCTCTTCTTATTAGGATTGGAAATCGTTTTTTTTTCTCAAATACTTATAATATTAATGCGGGATGCCACAAAGCTCTCTGTTCTCGCCTACCCTTTTTCTGCTTTTATTAATGACTTCACATATTTTACCTTCAGTTCGGTTTACTGCACTTTTGCAAACAGTAACACCACTGATTTCGTGTTCTTGTCGAAGTCTTAAGTCATTACTTAAGTCATTGAAATCGACCTCAATTTTGAAGAAAAATGTTCGTATGGTTTGATTTTTCTACTGTTTATGTGGCTTTACAATCGGAAAAATCATCTTTTGCATGCTTTATTTTCTTTAGAAAAATGAATATTTTATGGCAGAATTTGATATTTTCACATAACTATCATAAATTGAAATTTATCTGCAGGAAGAAATTAAATTAATCTTAATTACGGTAGAGCCAAAAGTAGAAAATTTAACGTAACGCTTATTAGAGGAACTATCGATGTACCTGAATACTACCCCATTCAATTAACCATACCTGGCATCACCGTATTTAATCAATCAAGCTTGAGAAATTATCGCTAGGTGAAAGCAATTAGTCTATCATGGAAATAAGGTGCCGTCATCTATGTGAGACAATGTTTGATCTCAATCGAGCAGAAAACTTTCCAATTAATCAATGTATTAATCCAATTTTCACGTAATGATTGATAACCTCCGAACAAAGAACAAGGATCGAAGTTAATTTATGAACTATCTGTGTATCTGAAGGTATGAACGAATTTTGTTCCACTTAATAAGTTTGGTATTGTCAAAAGGACGTTGTTAAGTCGCAGGTTCACTATTTCTAAAAGGGGATTCAGGTGAGAACATTGCTTCTTATTGATTTTCTCTACCAATTTACAAGAAAGCTCCTTCACTTTTAAGATATCCTGGGATAATATTTTAGTAGCTTTGTGGATATGGAAGTGTGTATCTTGTCTAGTTTGTCTTTTATTAAAGAAAGTGGTATTCTTAAGCGAAATTGGAATCAAGCCAAGCCACAGTAAAATGAAATGCTTCTGGATATATACAGAGAGAAGATGCAGTATGCGCGAGAATAACATCAAAGGAATGATGTTAAGAATCTGCACTAGCGTATAGGTAACAAATAGGGGTTCTGTATAGAAAAATCAGAAACGAATTTAGAGTATATCTTTTTCAAAAACATTGTCCAATAAAAATCTATAAAATGTTCTTTTTCATCTATCTTCTTCCAGACTGGGAATATCAATCGATATCTTACTTGAAAAATGTACAGATACGAAAG
The DNA here is from genome assembly GCA_006980735.1 of Dasypogon diadema. Taxonomy (NCBI): domain Eukaryota; kingdom Metazoa; phylum Arthropoda; class Insecta; order Diptera; family Asilidae; genus Dasypogon; species Dasypogon diadema. The sequence goes on from QYTT01084041.1 coordinate 27,797, forward strand.
TTCTTAATATGTTACGAAAATGGCGGAGATGTGGTGAGGGTGGATGAATTCTCAATACTTTTCCGCTGTATATGGTCGAGGTCACTCCCTTCACGAAGCTTGGAGGTCTTTCACCCAAAGGAGTCATGAATTTTTGATATTTATGCATTTTTTTTTTTTCATTTGCCCAAAGGACCAAGCTAACCTCGCTCAAGGTTTTCATCATAAAGAAATCTTCTGAATTTTTATTCCAGCTTTGCACGTATAATCTGTTGGACGGATTTCAAGATTTAGATCCATTTTAATTGTTGAAGGATTTTCAAGTATCAAATAGAAAGTAAAAAAAAAAGCACCTGACAAAGAAAATTAGAAACAAAATAATTTGAAAAAGTGAAATTCTCCTCATCTTTTAAATAATAAAAATAAAGAAATTAATGAAAAGTTATAAAGAATTCCTCTGAAAAAATTTTAATACAAGAAAATGTTTATAATAATGAAAAAAAATTATATAGTTGTATAACATAAAGCTAAATGCTAGATTTATAGTAAATGTTTTTTTTATTATTTGATTTTTCAAACAAATTTCAAATTTTCGTTTTTAGACATCTTATAAACGTTTGGACAGCCTTTTCTCCAACAAATTGAACTAAGAATTAATGCGAAACACTCCATTGATATTTTCATAATTTGATCAATTTTGTCTTCAAAACGGAAAAAATTATAACGCTTAAGCCGGAAATTATTAAATTTCTATTCTTTCAAATGTTTATTTTACGCATAAATGTGAGAACATTTCCTTTTAAAATGTAAATATTTGTCTAGATGGAGTTTTTTTCTTAAGCCAAATTTATGATATTTAAATACTTCGAAAGGGTAAAAACTTCAAAATAAATCGAATACAAACACGAAACTGAGGCATTCAAGCATTCAAGCATTGCAAAAGAAAAATTTACGTGACCTGATATATTTCAGATAGATCATCTCTATATGCGAAGCCACTGACAACTGGTTAATTCATTTGATATATTGACATTCAAAATCCAAATGGAGCATACAAATACGTGCCCAGTTTGTGAAGGGTTGCATAAATGATTTGAATGTCATCTCATTAAATCAGTTTAAAAGTTATTCGGTTATAAAATTTTGCATTACTCTCATTATTCTGCGATTTTCCCCAAAAATATATCTTTACACGGAAATATTAAATTATGAAGCAAGATACGTAATCTGAACTCATTTTAGTATTCAGTACGAACTCCCATCATGTGGACGTATGTCAATAGTCCACAACAGGGGTTCGTGGGAGCAGACCGAGTTTTCCGGCAAAACTTTATGAAGGATAATACTAAAAGAAAAAAAGAAAAAGTTAATGTAAAAAAAGGCAATACCTATGTAGATTAGGTAACATACAGAAGGATGGCAATGAAGCAATCCTACCGTTACAATATACTTGAAACCGAATAACAAAGACGAGTACAGAAAAATGACAGATCGTAAGACAAAGACAACAAACAATACAAAGGTGTTTAAATCTCATTTCTTCTGAAACTGCTAACCTAATTGTTCCTGAAGCTTACGGAAATCATGCTGCCCTGGAGAACCAGAAGGCCACATTATCTTAAATCATAAATAAACATCCTCAATTTAATTTCCTGAATAAATTTATTTGCCGCAGGATTTCCAGTCGAAATGATTATTTTATTTTATTGTTCTTTTATAATTGGAAGTAAAGTTGTTTTTTAACCATTTTCGATTCATTGTTTCCGTCTTTAAAGCAACAAACCAGCATAAAAGGTAAATTTACAAAAATACTTATATACATCTACATTCAAAAACAGAAGAATTTTATGCATCAACGCAGAGTTAAAGGAGCTGGGATAATTCCTTAAGCCTATTGAGGCATTAGAATTCAACATATGTATGAATATATAAATCCCCTTTGGGTATTGGAACTCAATGAAAAAAGGATTTCTACACGATTTACTATTTTATCTTAAATTTTGTTTATTTTATCTTGAAATAAGGAGTTACTGAAATTGTTTTTACAAGAATTACGACCTGAAGTTATCCACTTATTTGCTTTTGCATTTCATAATAAATGGACCCTTGTAGCAATGATTTAAAAAGTAAATATCGAGAAATTTGATTGATGTATTTTGTTTTGTTTTCCATCTGTGCAATTGTTATGAATGATGAGAAATTATTCCTGGGTTTCCTTATTTAATAATTTATATCAGTTTTGTTG
>QYTT01084042.1:0-26681 GCA_006980735.1 Dasypogon diadema
TTGATCGAGTTCGACCGCGTTAAGGGAAGGTACAGTCATATAAACTTTCTTCAACTTTGTTAATTATTCTTCTCACTCTTGTTGTCTTCTCGTGGATCCCAGAGATTCAATTCATTCATTTAAAGCTTTAAAATGAACAAAATAAATTCACTCGATAATCACAACGTGCTAAGAATGGGGTCAGCACAAATTGATATGGCCACCAACACAAGTTTCCTCAGCTTTACGTATTCCAACCAACAATTAATGACAATTAAAGGCAGAACGATATCCGAGCCTTTGAAATCCATTGTAAAGCAAAACAGAAAAAGTCACGTTAGTTAAAATTAATAAAATTTTGGGGCTATGAGCACCTTTTTGCAAAAGGATCAAGTTTGTGTGATTAAATTGTCAAGCCAATCGGTTGAACCGTTCACAGGTTACATGTCCTACCAATTTGAAAAAGATAGTTGCGAGAACAACTGACCTTTAAACTGAACTGAAATTGGTTAAAAGTGGAAAATTGCTACGATTTTATCGATCATGTTGAAAATAGAATGGCAGATTTTCCAGTTCCGAAATCAACCTTGACATTAATTTGTGAAGAATGCCTGAAAACGAATTAGTGAAATACAATAAGAATTAAACTGGTTTGAAGATTTAAAATGTAATAACTTAGCTTGAGAAAAGTCGCTCAAAGAAGCGATAATAGCAAGGAGAAATGAACGTTTTACGTAATCATACCTCACTCAATTCACGTATCTTTCCAAATACTGAAAGAATCATTTCGACCTCGAACCAAATTTTGAGGAAGTTATACCTAAAATTAATGTTGTTCAAGAAAATGCACACATTTGCCATATTTAACATACTTTTCCTGCCATCAATAATTACTTCCTAATTTTTTATTGATGGAAATTAAAAATCAAATATGTTTTATAAGTGAGTAAAAAAGCCTTCAATAACTGTTTGTGATTTAGAAAGATAGTAATACTGTCTAGCGTAGAAAATTGTCTTGACAAGTCCTTGTACATCTCTTAATTTTAATGACTCGAGTGCGTATGGTACTTATTGGACTGAAAAAAATAAAGCATTTCGCAATACTTTTAAAGCACCCTTTATTTTCCCTACAGGATCAAAATATAACAAAATGTTGCTTTAGGAGGAAGCCGTTCTTTCATTCATGAACTCCGGTGGATTTCAACTCCTGTTGGCTCTACAGCGACAGGTCACGCTTGATCAGGCAAATTTCTACATGTTGGGTTGTAATCTTCTTCCAATTACCATGCAATTGACCTCTCAGATAATCCCACTATTACGAAGCTCAATGACCTTACATGGTAAATAAAAGCATTTCTTAAACAATTGATATAAGACGAAAAACACAAGGGCCAGAAAAAAAACTGTATTGAAGATAAAGCGATACAACCTGATACGGCTAAGCTACACATTTACAAGTGTTTCTCACGATCGAATAAATTTAATTGCAAATTTAAAAAATCACTGGATTCATGCCAAGTATGTAGAGTAGAAATTCTCTGGAGTCTTTGTCTCCATCAATGGTATAATTCAATCAATCAATTATTCTGTTGGTTATTTGTTCAGTAAATATTACTGCGTTACAAGGAAAGCGCACAATTTAAATTACTTTTAAATCGAAAGATGACTTTATAGTCAACTTTGATTAAACCAAGAAATAGTTCGATTTACAAAGTAAACAATAACAGCTCTATTCTTTCACTACAAATGTCTATAACCAATTTAATGCATATGTAAAGAATTTTCACGGAAGAAAAATTGTTTGTGGGAACTTTCATTATAAAAAAAAATGATACAAAAAAAACCATGGAAATGAAGAAATTAAATTATTAAAATTACCTTTGTCGCTCCGAATTGTATACGAGCCTTCCCCTTGACTAGTGTCGCTGCTATTTGCATTATTACTGCCTCGACGGTATAAGCTGAGCTCCAACCTTGTTTTGTTAAAAGTTCCATGCAAATTGCTCCACCAACCAAAACGTAGCCACCTATAATTTTTATTTCTTACAAAGAAACAAACACACTATAGAAAAAATCTATTACCTGAAATGATTGGATGGACAACTCTTACAAATGGCGGTTCAAAAGGATAAGTTTCTTTAAACATAATATTTAATAATATGCTGTCCTTGCCCTCTTTTTCCTTGAGCAATACTAAATCGTTGTGTAAAGGACTATCTGGGTCAACGGATTTTAAGCGTATATTCCATTCGTATATTGAGTCATTAACAAGTTCTATTGAATACATATTACTTTTGAACGATTCTGAACGATAGATATCGCGAAGTTCTTTCATAAGCCTATCAGTAGCTTGAACGGAACCAGAAACTGATCCCTGGAGAAAATTTTAAAATAAATACAGATTCCTTTTCGAAGACTACTTTATGTTCACCTTTAAATAGTCTTGTCTTTGCGACTGACGCAGTCTTTCCAGTGTAGCAAGGTGTTCAACCTCCATTTCATCTTTCTGCAAGAATATAACAAGATTGGTAAAGTGTGATTCCAATTCTTAAATGAAACTAAAGATTCCCTCAATCCGTACATTTATTTATTTTACCTTGTTTGTGTTTCGGCCATCATCCATCTCTAACGGTAAATCTTCATCGGCTTCACTTTCTTGCTCACTATCACCCACTGGGTCTTCAATTTCATCAGGATCTGATTCTATTTCTTCAATTTGATGATTTTGTGGTCGAACAGGTGAATCATTTTGCGGTAATTGAAATGGTATTGTCAAATTATCTAAATCAGGGGGAAGAGGAACATTGTGCAGGCGGCACAACTCACGCAGCAATATTCCGACCTTGATGTAGATAAAAAACATAAAATCACACAGTTCTAATAATAAAATTTAATCTGCTTGTTTACCTGATTTATCACGTGATTATCTCGACCATTTGTATTACTAAGTATTTGAACGGCATTTGTTACACTAGTCTCCTCACTCTCTGCAAACCAGACTGGAGGTGATGATGGGTAAGTTTCCTGCAATGAATCAAAATCTAAATGTAATCAATATTTTCAAATCAAACGTGAATATTAAAAAACAATGAAAATCAAAGCATTTTCAGATAACAAATTCCAACAAAATAAAATGAGAAAAGTCATTTTTATTCCCCACTTCGTTTTCAGTCATAAACCACTTTTTGAAACAGGGTCATACATTCCAATGGCAACACAAAGTAGTTGCAGAATTATTTACAGTAAGATGTAATTATAAACTGTAGTACTTTCGCCATTAGCGCAGTGAACGGTGGCCGAGCAGGTTGAGGCGCAATCTGCAGATTTTCTCTTCTGTGGCCGTGGTTTGATTCTTGCAAAGGGCGGAATCTGGGTACGGATGGTTGAGGCAATTCTACTGACGAGAATTATACCTACGAATCTACTGGGACATTGCACAGTAAAAATTTCATCCCCAAAGTTATAGCTTCTTTCCAGTATTTGTCAGGTTAAAAAATAAAAATTCCCAACCTCCTCTTCTACTTCACTCAGCCTAAAGCTCTGCTGTAGGCATCATAGGGTTGTCTCCTATGTTGAATGCCTTCGAGACATCCACTGCGATTGCTGATAAATTTGTTAATTTTAAGATTCTTTGTTCATTTTCCATTTGTGAGTGCGTTAAAAATCTTGCAAAAAAATCGTACTGATTGCACTTGGTCTGTAATTAAAGGACCTTCCCCCTTTTGAAGCTGGGCCGAATATAGAGCCAGCGACTCGGAAAAGTACGCACATCGCACATCTTGCGAATCCTTCACCTGCCTCTTTAATTGCTTTTGTGAAAGTTTTCCTTGTGTGTGGAAAATCCGATGCATAATTAATCTATTTAAGATTTATTTTTAAAGGAAAATGAAATTTCCTCTGAAAGGATGCAACATTTATTCGCGTCAATGCAGAGGAGAGTCGAAGAGCTCAATAAAGTGAGATGATGGCATATGAAATACTAGAGTTCAAGTTTAATACTTAAAAGTTATTATATTTAATATTAAGTCAGTAAAAGTCATTCAAAGAATATACAATATCGTGTTAATTTCCTCACAATCCCTCACCCCCTAAACGATCTCTATTAAAACCAAAGTGCTCCACTTTACGGGTTAAGAAGGCTGCTCAGTTTGAGGGGTAATCCTACTCTTTTTGCGTTTAAATGCCGTCAACTATTTATCAGGGGATTGAGAAAGATATAAAAATACTACAGACAATACACAAGAGCAAATACAAAGGCAAAGGAAATTGAAAGTTCCGCAGGAAATGCAAATGTGTACCTTCAGTTTCGCAGAGTGTAAATAACTTTTCAAAAGATGGAAAAGTGGATTAGTAGATTAAATTGGTAAAATAATTTATGCAAAAGTTCTACAAGGGATTAAGCATAACAATTGAGCACTAAAGAGGAATACCATATCTAGTCGAACAGCTTTTGTAATGTCCAGATCTGCAAGTACTACAAAGGCCTCTCTCTCTCGTGCGAATATTTTAACAGCCCTTGTTTGAAATATACTACAAGAGAAAGATGATAGAGGCTCCTACCTAGAATTTGCGGCGAACTTGAAAGCAAAAGGATCCGTCTTAACCAACGAACCTGTATGCAAGCCATTCCATTATGTAGCAGAGGAGATATAGAGGAAAAACACTTACAGTCTTAACAAGAGACAAAATAAAAGGTTTAGAGTTTTGTCTGCTGATAGCAGATATGGAATGATTACGATAATGTAAGTCTCTGTTTTACTTACATAAGTTCCACTGAAAACATCTAATTTTCATTTTTTTGGATGGTAACAGTTATCAAATCGCTAGCATTTACAAAAATTCGGTAGTGTTTCGATTTTATGGTAAAACTATACCTCGCCAGCATGACTGTGGCCTAGGCCATAATCCCATGGGCTTATTTGCAAACAAGTTAATAAAAGGGAAAATTACAAGCAGAAATTTAGAAATATTCCAACCACCAGCATGGTCCAATATTAAACTAGCTGCAATTAAGTGATTCAGAAATGCAGCTATGGGAGGAGTTCCGTTCTTAAAAAAAAAATTTATTGATTTGTTGGAAATGGAAAATAAAGGAGGATAAAGATTAAATGGAGAATGGACACGAAAACATCCAAAATCAATTAATAAAAGTAAGGAATTTTCCTCAGAAACATTTGGATCAATTTCCTTGTGAAATTATTTAAGAGTAGCAAAAAATTTGTTTATTACTCTTTATTAGTTCATGGTGAAGGCTAGACAAGCGTCTTGTTAAACGAGATCAAATTGATTGGTTGTAATCGAAACTTTCGTTCTTTATTTCACAGATAAAAATTTTCCATTCAAATAAACTGTTCCAACTGTAGTAAAATTTAATATCTAAATCCATCAAGAAATTCCATTTTCTGTATATTCATCTGGATCAAAACCAAACCTGCTGGAAATTTTAACCCTTTGAGGAATGATTGAATGATTCATAAAACTCGCACGTTTTTTATGCAAGTCGGTAACAAAAATTATATTAATTTTACATGGCTTTTGAACTTCTGAAAAATACTCGTAATAATCTAAAAAGTTTTGCGACTGACAAAATTTCGTCAAGCAATGAAGTATCATCAAGCAGTCCGCTTGTATTCTATAACAAAACGTAAAAAATTCTACTAAATACAGAGAACCACACAAAATGATAATGCACGTTCTATATGTTCCTGCATTCATCCTGTATTTTTTTATAGGACACTCCTAGTTTTCACCTGGAGTGCCTTCAGACTTCTGAAATGAAATGAAATGAAAATACTGAAACAAGTACGAAAAATTCGTTTTCAAGTTAAGTATTGCAATCTCAAGAAGTATATTACAATCAATAGTGTACAATATTTTCCATTCGAATCGATATTTGATAAATGCTGATTTGGTAATGAGAACAGTATACAAATCCTATTCCAGTACTCAACTGAACTCATTTAAACAAAAAAAACTTCACTATTGGACTATTTCGTGGACATTCTTGAAAAACTTAATTTTGATTTAATCCAGTATTGACGATCGAATTGCCATGATATTGGGTTTAAAAGTATGCAGAAATTTTGTGTCGTCATTCATTTTTCGTCCTGCTTTGCACAATTTTCGTGAAATTGCTATATTTAATTTGTTAGGCTAGGTACTTAGAAAAAATATCAATGTTTACGAAGGGGCGATGATGGAACAGGGTTATTTTTATGCAAGAAATCCAACATTTATCGCATTGCCTGGAAAACTTATTATACAAAGTGCGGAGAAGAATAATCAAATATTCAGCCTTATCGTCGTATCCGTACGGAACAAGAAAATTTGCGAATTTCCTGTTTTTGTTATTGCTTTGCAAAAACAAATACAAGGGTTTCGAAACTTTTCCTTTTCCGAGCGGATACAACGATAAGGTTGATTATGATTAATTCATATCATCAAAGGGTTGAAATCGAAAGAAGATGGGGGTAGATAATAGCAATTTTTTTTAGTTTCAGGATGGTTATATTCTTCAGATATTCCTAAAGAGTAATTGTGCCGAGTTCTATAAAAAAGAACAGCCAGGAGGTCTAATTAAAATTACAAAAAATGCTTTGGAGCGATTCCATGAATTGCTTGGGATTTAAGTAGTTCTTGAATTATTGGCAAAAATTATGTTAATTAATAGCACTCATCAGTTCTATGGGTTTTTTTTACGGTGAAGCCAAAGCTCAGAGGATGCCCTATGATGCATTATATAGTGGTGTTCAGAAAAAAAACGCATCAGCTTGAAATTTTATAGTTACATCGTATAATTCGATTAAAAAAAATATATACGAATTTTGTAAAATTAATTTTATGCTACAACCATAACATAATATATTTACCATCACAAACATTCATTATGATAGGGCTCATTATTCTATTTAATATTTTTTTAAATATTTTCTCACAAACAGCACCTTCCGCATTTTTTGCATAGTGCAAGAGCAGTGCGGTCGCGCTCGTCAGCATTCAAACGATTAAACAAAAGACATATTTAACGTTACATAATACAAAATATATGAATTTGATAACGATAATCGACGGTCAATTAGTAAGAGGAACCCAACATGCAACTACCAATGTATTTACAACCGTTTAAACGTACTCTCTGACAATCAACTGATTAATCGGTATCAAAATAGCGCTGTGGCTATTTTTGTCTACTAATTTCCTTCTTACACATAATTATACATTTATTTTTAGATGACATTTAACACGTTCCCTGCCAGACTTTAATTACTGAGAGAGTAGCTCTCTCAAAAACGTCCAAATTACTTGTGATATTTTCATGCAAGAGAAAGGTGTACCGAAAGCGGTACACGTGGCAGGGAACGTGTTATAGAATCTTAGTGTTTTAACGCTTATGATTCCCTCACTTACTTCCCTAAATTGCATTGATAATTTCTCAGTTTCAAAAATATGACTTGTTTTCATTATGTTTCTGCCAGTGTGTAACTTTTTCTTAAGTTAAAGAAAATATATTTTTAGCTGCTTTATTGTTTCTAACTGCATTGTATACACAGATTCCTGCTTCACTTGTGTTATTACAGTCTACAGATATTCAAAATTCTGATATTCTTTCAGATAACTAGGCATAGATCTCAACTCCTTCGCAAGAAATTCATTCATTCATTCATCAAAGCGGGTAGCAGAGGCTGATTCGCGAAGGCTTTTGCTAAGATCTGGCCTTCACTCTCGGAAATCGAAGGAGTAAATATTAGACTAGTTGTAGCCAATGCACGACTTTTGATCAAGTGCTGAAATTGACCCGTTCTGACTAAATACAAGTAAGAGTGTATAAAAGGACGAACCTGTTGTGTTTTTACCTTTTAATCAAAGCTGTCGAAATTAAAGTGATACCTTAAAATCGATTCTTGTGGCACTCTGATCGCTACTTCAATTCTCTCAGAAATACACCCATTTATTTTCAAGAGTGCATCAAGGAGGATTTTTGTACTAGAAAGTAGGCCTGGAAGAAATTTTACAACAATACAAAAGAGAAAAAAAAATCTTGGAAATTTGGTGGAAGTCCAAGTAACCTTCATAACCATACTCAGCGGTACAATCATCAAGGAATTTGAAAAGAATTCTAAAATTTCTGTCCCAAAGCTTGCTTAAGAACTTGATAGTCGTTTAAACGTAAAAGACAATAGTGAAAAGATAATGCATGTACTTCGCAACAAAAATCAGCTAAGTGTAAGTCATTAATATCGAGAGCAAACAAGCAAAAGAGGCTCAGATTTTTAAAGCAGTATCGTAATTACATACAGGAGTTCTGGAAAATAGCTATATTTAATGAGGAATTGAAATTTAATATTTTTCATCAGACGGTGCATGAAAAGATTAAAACAAAAAAAGCCAGGGCAAGTATTGAAGAGAAGGTATATGAAACTTTGTTCAGCATGGCGGTGGGTCGGTATTTTTCGAGTTTTTTTCTGCGTCAGGCGTAGGAAATTTGATTTTTATTGAATGCACAATAGATCGGTATAAATATATAAACATAATACAAAAACTGGTGCTATAAAAATAGGTATGAATGATCCAAGCTTAAATCCAATTGAACATTAATGGTTATATTCAAGCCAAAAAACACAAAACAATAAAGTCAACATACAACAAAGTCGTTAAAAAAATGCTTTGATAACGGAATGAGAAACGATTGGTAAAATCTATTGTGAGAAATTGGTGAATACAATACCACGGAGGTTGGAGGCTGTCAATAAATCTTCTGGACATCTAACAAGATGTTAGCAATTCATCTACGATTAAAGGGAAATCAATAGTGAATTACAATGAAATAGTGTATCAATACTTTTGTGGCTTTTAAAATGTGAGCATTTTTTATTTAAACACTTTTTGTTCAAATTTTGAAGTACGATTTTCTTTTAACTATCATATTTCTTTAAATACATGTAAAACTAACATAGCAACACATTTGAAAAGATTTCCAATATGCATGAAGAAAAGTAAATGGGTAGAACTGAAAAATTCGTTGGTGGCTAACTGTATAAATCTAGTTGCAAGCGGAATTAGCTCATTTACACTATGCTGGTTGACTAGATCTAATAAATTGGCACCAATATACTAGTTCGCTAATATAGCTTACATTACTACTGTTCGTTCCATGAAAATTGAGACTTCAAGGTCAAGTTTGTATCACTTTTGTAATTCCTGATGCAGAGAGGGCATCGATTAGACAATTACAGCGAAAATCGATTAACCATCAATCTACAATTTTCAGTAGTGTCAAACGATTAAAAATGTAATCGATTAAAATCAATTGCAGATTGATAATTAATCGATTGAAGGCTCAACCGGTTTTTTTTCGATTACAAAATCAATCGATTAAAATTAATTGTAGGTTAATGATTAATCGATTGAAATTCAGTGGGGTTTTCATTACAAAATTAATCGATTAAAATTTAAATTAAAAACACCGACTGAAAGATTGAATTATCAATAAAAGATTACGAGGATAGAAATAAAAATTCCCGTTATTAGTCCAGTTGTTCTTATATTTTGAGTTATATTAAATACAGAATTTATTGGCTATACGTTCTTCGAACAATGCAGGGCGAGGGGTGCTAAATCCCGAGAAGTAGATATCAATGCGCGTGGGATCCCAAATAAAAGGAGGAGATGACCTCTACACCATACTACAATAAAATGTAGTAGTTACAGGGCGAAGGGGTGTTCAAAGTTCAGTGGGCTGATATCTCGGGAACTAGACAAGATGTCAGTACATGTGCGGTCTCGTATGAAAGGGGAGATGACCTCTACGTAATACTACAACAAAATGTAGCTGCAGGGTAAGGGATGTTCAAAAATGCAGTTCAAAGGTAAAGGTAAAAATATCGACAAATCAAAATTGAGCTCTATTTCTTTCATGAGGCCACGATTTTCGAAACGGGAGATTACAAGATCAGGGAATGTTCCGTGCATAGTTCCATTGTTTCACGTGGTGTGTGACATGGGGTACCGTTCTGTTGGAACCACATGCCTTCGAGATCCATACCGTACCGTCCCTTTGAGGCCCAAAAAAACTGGATTATCAAACAGTGGCACGTTTGGAATGCATTGTCTTCTTATGAAACATATGTGGATTTTCGTCACTTCAAATGTGGCTATTTTGCTTGTTTACGAAAATATCAACATGAAAATGGGTCTCATATTGTTGTTCAGTTACCCAATTGACGAATTCTCTTCGCTGTGCATGGTCTGTTGAGTTGCTGGACTGACGAGGTATACAGGGATAGTTTTGCCTATCTTAAAGCGTTCATAAAAAAGGCCAGTTCAAGGCTTGTAGCTTAGAGGGTTTTGCATTAATTAACATCTTATATAAACATAAACATTGGAAACATAATGCTGATAAGTGTTTACCATTTTTCATCCTTTATTATTTTATTTCTTCAGAAAAGGAATAAGGCGCCACGAAAAGATGTTGTAAATAAGTATAACGAGAACCTTAGTGAAGTGATAGCCAGCCGTTTACTTCCAAGAAATGCGTAGAAATATTTTAAAGTGGTAGCTTGTTGAATTCCCTACAATCTGCAGATTTCTCTAATTTTGAAATTGTACATACATAATTATCTATTTGAAATTATGAACTGCCCATTATTAAAAGCATTGAAACTTCTCTGGCTTTGAAATATTGCCAAAAACGCTACCCAATTTGTAATGTTGAATACGTAAAGGATTAAATCTGATACTCGGCCGAGTAAATCTTTTTAAACAAACATACTAATAAAATGGAAATCAAGAAGAAATCATACTGAGACGTGTTTATAATGCTAACGTTCCTACAATTATAAGATAAGCAACTAGCTGGAACGCAATAAGACTATAACTTCTGCAATACAATAGCTATGAAAGCACAAACTGTGCGTTGAAGCTCCCCCATCTCCCTAAACAGAATGGGCCCGCATATATGACGTGAACTTCAAAAAATCGAATTTTAAAATTTGGTCTTATTGCAGGAACATCTGAATAAACACCTTTTACACGCTATAAAATAAGCAGATGGGCAATTAGTTGTTCTCAAAATATTAAGAAATGTAGTGAAGCCGCTTAACTAAGGCAGTACATTTACTCGTAGTCTTCCGTGAGCCTTCATTAGCGCAAATTAAAAATCTCAGCTGATTTTTAACAACGCATTTCTCCTTTACAAGTGATAGTGCCAAGAACAGGAAAGTTTGCTTGGAATCCAGTGACTCATCCCATGCTCAGAAAATTAAACTCACTCTTTTTGAACCCAGGAAAACGGGAAACTTCTCATTCTCAGACTGGGCAATATTCCTAGGAGTCCATGTAGTTCATTTTATTGAAAGGAAACCTAGTTTTGGGGTTTATTCAATTTGCGACTATTTTCGACATCTCGGCAAAATCAATGTTTATTGGCATCAACACAGGACGAAATACTTTCCTTGCAAAATTAACCAGAGAATGAGCAATCACTACAAGTAGAAACTAGGAAAGTGGTTCAGCCTGATTTCGCTAATATTTACATTTTCAAAGTTTTAAGGTCTGCTCACTTGACCTACAAAACGCAAAAAATGCCCATGTCCGCACATAGGCTGCTGGTGCGTACAGGAAAGATATATTCACGTGTAAAAAGAAAGTGAAATTCGCCCCGAAGAAAATTGAAATGAAATCTAAATCTAGAGATGGCGAAATTTCATCAATGTTTGGAATCCTTCGACCTAAATAGTCCCGCAGATTCACAATAATGCAGGATGATGATGCGCACTCCCTTTTGTCCCCTTTTTCACACAATCTCCATTGTGTCAAGTGCAAGCACAAGATAAAAAACGAATCAATGAACAAAAAACTCGTCTTCAGCTCTTAAACGCCTTAAGATAATCTCTTGTGAGCGTTCTGCTGCAAATCACGGCAAGGAACAAAAAACCACAATAAAAATAAATTAACGAAAGCTCTGCATCTTACCGTGATATTCGCATGGATGTCATATCGTTTGCCATTTTTCCCAATAAATCTGCACGTAAGCTCATCAACACTAGCATTCAGAATTTGAAAACGTTCATGATTTTTAGTGAAAGTCTTTTCCAGAGTCTTTATTTCTAATTTTAGTGTATTCAGACACGCCATTACTACACCGAGGAGCGATTTTTATTAATTTTGCTATTATAAATGCATAATAACACTTTCGCCAAAAAATTGTACATCCGTTTTGTTCTCAACTTGAAGCAACATACGAGACGGACGAGATTATTGTCCTATGCGAGAGCGGGAAACCGAGTCACACACAAGTGCAAAAGAATGAGAAAAAAAACCAGGGAAAAACTAACAAAAAAGTCTTTATATCCCTGAATCAGGCCTATATATCCCTTATTCTTCTGTATTTTATCCAAAAAACATTAAAACTTTCTTAGCAATGTTAACTATTTAAGAATTAAACTATTAAATATGCAAAATATAGCAGCATTTAGAACTTTTCTTCTCCGACACTTATTGACGGCGACCAAAACCGAAAACACTTCCAAACCCGTCCACAGAGTGCTAAAGATGGCCGCTAACTACCTTTTTAGACCAATTCTGAGCAGATGATTTGCAGAGGTTTGGTGATTTTCTTTCGGAGTAGATTAAGGCAATTTTCATTTAGTATAAACATTAACATTTTTTTATATCTTTTTATAAATTCCTTAATTTTTTTCTGAAATGTGTTTACAGCTTTATGTTCATAATTGTTACTCGGTGATTTCCTGTATGGAAAATATGTGAAATATGCCACAAACAAATAATAGTTGATATCAATTTAAATGATAATTAGAGAAGAGGCGCAATATTCAGGATTCTGTGCAAATTGAATTCAATATTCAACAGGTTTTAGTATTCTAAAAAACGATAATAAATGTGGTTCTAATTATGATGATGTACTCAAGGAGAAACTGAAAGAAAATATATGGATTAGGAGAAAATGTGACGAAAATTCCTGATAGAATTTTCCTTTCCTGTGGGACATTCGCTATGCAACATACAGTAATCTCTCTGATAATTGAAAAACTTTAAAACAAATACAAAAATTTTAATCCGAAAACCAGTAGAATTTTAATTACAAACAAAATCAAATAACTCCGAATAAATTTTAGGAAAGATTTGAAAGAGTTCCGAGAAACATTAATAACCGTAAACGGAGGAAACGAAAACTTAGGATTTTAATCCGGAAAAACATTCCAAGTAGGCATGCGTATTTGATTTCCGTGTGAATTTTGTGGAAGTGGTGATTCCGAAAATCTGATTCTGCTTTCGTTTTGTAGCTATTGCGGTTCAGTGCGAAAAAGATAAGATAAGAATAAGATATATAGCTATTCAAATAAGATAAAACTGTATTAAAATCCTAAAACTCTGCTTAAAGTTTCATTTAATTTATTTTTTGCTTACTGGCATTGTGTGCATCACAGGATCGTCGCTTCAGCAATACTGCAAAAAGGAAAATATTCCTTCTCTTTTCTAATATTAAATAATTTCATTAGCGTAATTATCGTTGATAAACATGAAAGAATCATATTTAACTGCTGGAACGCAAAAAGTAAGGCATTCTCAATCCAGACGACTCTAAAACGACGAAATAAACTTGGCAAATTGGGGATGACTGCCAAATACCACTCCCCCAAATTTGGTAAAATATCTCCAATACAAGGAATACATGCAAGCCGACTTATTAAGGAAATGCTGTCTTGGAGTATGTACAGCTTCTACAAGATCTGGTGATACAAGTATTACGTAGTGTTCTGGAACGGTGTCAATAATTAGTAGTGAAACATTTATTTCTACGAGTTTTATATTATAATTATATTCTTACTTTCATAACAAAGCATTATATACAAAAACAAAATCTACATTGCATTACATTTACAAATTCACATCATAATCAATCATCATCTCGTCCAATTTCCGCCAACGATTCCAAAATCCAATATCGATGATTCTTTCATGGAAAGTAAGGTACCTAGGTTTTAAATGTGGGCACATTGCTTTGTAAAGCCCTAATCCGCTGTCGTAGTTGTCTAACCACATAAAAGACACTACTCCCAGGGACAACCTCCTTATAATTCCTTCATTATAACACCGCTCAAGAAATCTAATATGCCTAGTCGTATCCGGTTTCCGACACGCTTCAGATATTAAAATAGCCTCACTGTTATATTGTCTCAATTGGTCCAAAAAAGAATCTTCGTCTGGATTATTTTTCGCACAAAGATACGCTATTCCCGCAAAAGACCCATATGCAGCTGCCTTAAGAGGCCTTGTTTTTATGTCCTTCCTTACATCGACCACTACATCCTTATAGTCAATCAGCAGTTGCTTCCAATAGTTTTTCCATTTTTCTAATATTGTTCCCTTGAAACGTTCAGGGAATTTCGGTATTAAACTAGAACTTGATGAGAATACACTACCGAATTTGTTTCGCACGGCCGAAAATCTTGCTGTCATTTTTGCAGACTGGGGATACAAATTTGAGGTTAAAATCGTCGTAGAATTTTAATTTTAACATTAAGCATTTCTGACTCCCAGTTCTATCCAATTTCGAGGAAATAATTGAAGTATTTACATAAACATTAGAATAATGCAATTATTTTGCTACTATAATAGAAATGTAAAATGGTCTAAAACTAAAATAAAAAATTGTCAAACAGCTTGTAAAAGGTACTACTAGAATAAGCGTGGTCTAGTAGCTACAAAGAAGAAGAACGCATACTTTGCAGTACCTACATGCTCGAAGCTTTGCAGTTTGCAGCTGCAGTTTTAACATATGTTTACAGCGATAAATTGGCTGGAATTCTCTCTCCGTTCAGGCATGGCTGTCAAGTTTGTTTACGTTGTGACACAATTTTGAAAAATTATTTTAATTTGTAGTCACTAAGAAATATAAGGGGAAAATGGAGAATTTAAAACTTGAACAGGTAATATACCCTTACAAAATAATGTAATAAGGAGAATGATAACACTAATCATGTCACATGTGTAATTTTTTTTATGATACAAGTGTTCATTTATTATCTTTTAATTATAATACACAAGTGCAACACATATTTTATTAAAAATTTAATTTCACTCCATAATACATTCATTGCTTAAAACAAGCGACTAAACAAAGGGACTGTTGATTCGTCCGAAATATGTGGTTATTAAAACCTTTCTTTACACATTTCTCAAACCCTAGGTCCCTTTTCAATATTTTACCACATTAATTATAAGTAACTTTTTCTGCTAGTTGCTGCTTCAGGCTAAAGATTAGGTCCGGGACACAACACTAACGTACCAATCCGTTTAATAAATAAGTTACTGAAGTACCCACTCCAGTACTGTTTTCAAGGCAGAAAGATTCAAACCTGATCCTTGTGCTGCTCTATTTATACTTTTCCGTATCAAATCACACATCCTCTACTTTTATATCTAAAAATTCGGTTGGCATTTTCTCTAAGTTTGAATCAGGTATCCGAAAGTCCTATTATATTTATCAGCCACAAAGTATTACGTTGTAAATTCATTTTTTCTTTGTTTTATTGTCTTGGAAGCTAATGACCATAATTCCATGTTTCTTAGCTTTTTAGTTCTTTTAGTTCTTTAGCCTGGTGCAGCTGAGCCAGATTTTCATATATTTTTTACTAAAGTTTCTAATTGGTATACATATAACATTACTACGGGTATTAATTGCTTCAAAATAATTCACATTTTTATTTATTTCAGTTGGATAGTAAACAGAGAGCGGTTGCGCGTACGTCAAAATATAAAAATTTCGAAAACCTTGTTCCTTCTTTACTTAACGAATTAGCACATGAGGTTTTGCCAGGATTCAACTCTTCACAGGATCATACACTTGAAAATTTACGTTCCGTTCCTGATTGTAGCATATCATATCCATGTCCTATTTATATATCTTCTTCACATCCAAATTTATTTGATCCATGTCATCAAAGAAGCAGAGAATATTTTAGATATTTTACTACGTTGCGTCGGTATCACTCTTTCTTCAAAGTTCATCAAAGTAAAATAAATTTGACCAACTTATTAATTTAGATATTAATGGGCACACTTACAGAAAGAAAATTGTACAAAACCGCGATGAGGAAAGGCTTTTATCCATCTCTTGTACTTCGCTTTGCGGAGCTTTTAGAATTAAATCCTGATCCATACTTCAGTGGAAGATACGATTGGTATTTTACTGGTGGAAACTTGGATGTAGTCGATGGACGGGACCTTGTGATACATGTAACTGGAAATAACCTGGACACATTAGGTAATTGGCATAATATTTTTGCTATCAAAGTGATTTTATTTCTAATGTTTATGAAATTATACAAAAATATAATGGAATAATTTTAAACGTCGAAAAGTTGATCGAACTTAGAATTATCTTTACGTGTAATTGTTACACTTGCCAAGGTTCCTTAAATGTAAAAGTGACGATGGAGCTTGCTAATAAAATAGTCTCGTTTCGATTTCTGGTGATCCAATTCACCAAAATAACATGGAAACCTTGTCGAGTGTGTCTCGAACTTCTATGTTCGTGAATAAAATTGTTGTCGGCATTAGAGGCCAAAGTGTTAAAAAGTGAATAGAAATTTATTCTTTTTTCACTAGTTCTAAACCCCGACAACTTATATACAATATAACCAAGCCAATCTTCGGATATGTTGCAAGATTTTGAGCTCGTATTGTAGACATGTAAAAAGTCGGAAAAGAGCTTTGATTGTTTGAATTGAATGTTTCTAATCATTGTAATTGGCTTTTTATAGCTTTTTTGAGATTTCCCGCTTCTTTCAGTTTTTTTCTCTTTGAAGCAAAACAGCGTTTTGCCATGTAGCATCTAACATAGACACATAATGCCGTTTCCAATTATATAACACGCAAATCTGCTTATACATATAAATTAAAAAAAAAGCCGAAAAAAACATAAAATTCAGTTTTTTACCAGTCGAAGCAAAGCGGCTGTCTTTTTCTTTACAACTCTAATATTGAGACGGGAGCGGTATTATGGAATACGGAAATGAAGACGAGTTTTAGCTTAGAAAACATTTGCGTATAAGTATTGATAAGAGGAAGTGTCTTGGCTAGAAATCGTTTTATTTTCCTATTCCAGAATAGGCTTTCTAATGACCTTACTCGCAACGCAACATGGGACCTCAAATGATTAAACAGAATATCTGGCGATATTTTCATAACGTGGATCCAGTCGAAAATGACTCGAGGTTGTGCCAAAGAAAAAAACAGAATGTGTTAAATCCTGTAGTGGGTGCTGGTTCAGCATAAAAAGGAAACTTGTGTTACATTTGACTGGAATATGCTCAGAACTCCATCGACAGAACGGGGAAAATAATACAACCTGCATTAGTTTTTTCTGGAAAGTCAAACAATTTTCAATAAAATGAACTATCTCTACCTCACATTGAATAAATACTTTGATAAAATAATACTAAATGAATAAATTGTTAATTTAATGATCAGACACATTGATAAAATAATTAATTAAATATTCACAATTTTTCCAGTTATTTCAGATATCTTAGATGACGCTACTCAACAAATAATAACGCCTAGACTTATTAATGACAATATAAAAAGAAATCAAAAGATTTTCGAAATCCAAACTATGAAGTCATCACCGGAAATCATTTTTAGTGTTCGTCAAAAACACGCCATATCAATTTACACCTATGATGACGGCAATTTGACCTGCAATCATTCCTTTACACAACCAGGTGTTCCTTATATTAGTTCAGCAAATGATCCTTACAGCAAGAGTTCATTTGTAACATCAGATTTAGAAAAGGTTGTTCGTCTTTGGAATGTTGAAAAATCAACAACGAAGCCTATTCAAATTCTCTTCAATTCAGATGATAAGAAAAATAGTGAAAAAGATCAGAATTGGAATTGTGTACGACATTTCAATCGAGATACTTATGCATTCACAGGTCTATATGACTTTACGCTTTTAGATGCACGAATGCCTTTCGATCCGACTAATCACAAATTAGGATCAGTTAAAAGTAGCTGTGAATTATGTGAAAGGATATGCGGCATGTGTACCAGTGGCTTTGAAAATTTAATTTATATAGGAACGTCTCATAAAGTTTTTGCTGTTGACGTGAGATATATTGGCAAAGAGATAGATGATAACTACATCGTAATTAGGTGGACTCATCAAATGAATCAATCCCCTCTTATGTTACGAGCACATCGAAAGATAACTATGAACTTGTAACTTCTGCGAGCCCCATCAATGGGGATGTTAGATTCTATGAAAACATAGTTAATAAAGATGACAAATATACATCACCATGTATGCCGTATATGCCTCCAAGTCTTTTAGAAGCATATGACATTGCTAGAACTCAGGGCAAATGCTTAAATCCTACTGCAAATCTTAAAAACAGAATTTCATGTTGCACCACTGGTATGAACTTTTTGAAACAAGATGGAAATTTATTCACTTTATTAAGCACTAGTAACGGAGATGTGTTCTCTCAAAAGATCGAATTTGGAGGTTTCAAAGCACCATCAAAACAAGAAACTGTAACAATGATGGATCAATTTGAAAGAAATGTCATCGAAGTTACAAAATGTATCGATATTAAATTGAATATCACCAAAGTAGATGACTTTTCAGGAATCAGTAAAGTTTTTCGATGTGAACGTTTAGATAGAGCAAGAAGAGACATTCTAGAGGAACCAAAACGACCACATCGTCTTTTGAAATGGCAAAAATCATTTCAAGAACTTAATGAGTACAAAGATGCTTTAGTTCCCGATCTCCTGTCAATATGGGACATTGATGAAGATGAAAAAAAGGAAGGATCTCTAGAAATCGAAGCAGAAGAGAGTACTAAAGTAACTCAAATAGAAGAATGGATTAATCAAGCACAAGAATTAATTAATGAACCTCCAATGGTGTCAATTAACCATAGAAGTTTTCTCAGTAGTACACAAAATGTTGAAAATTTCCAGAATCCTTTCGATATTTCTTTGAGTCTAAGCAAAACACCAACATTAATACATGCGAAACCTAAAAGTAAAACCAGAAGTAGGTATGTTCAAGGATTTTAAGTTGGCAATAATAAATTTTACAAAAGGTAGAAACTACATGTTAATATCTAATTTTAACAAATCGTTGAAATTCGAACTGATTTTTATAATTATGATTAAGAATTAAAGAAAATTACATGATGCCACACTTTTTTATTTAATAATCCTACAATGCTTACCAAAATAGGATTTGTGTTTTTCGTTTATTAGTGAAGGTCCTGTAAAAACTTCACGATACAACCAAAATGTAACTGTAATGTAACTAACTCGGGCCTTGTCTTGTGAACTTATATCAAAATTAGTGAAGAACTGTTTTAAACTTCTACTCGCGAACGCTATTACAACACCCCTCACAGCCTACCAATTAAAAACAATTATGAGTTGCAGAGGATGCGAAGCTTCCTGACTCTATTGTGGCAACTACTTAAATATGAAATAAAATAGCATCCCGTTACAAACACAAATTTTTAAGGCCAAGCACTTTTATGGATTTTTTTTGGTAAATAAGACCCAAGAAAATCAGGGGTTGTAATCAAAAATATGCATATTTTTAAAGGCACATTTCAATTGTTAAAATGATTTGAATCCACAGGGTGGATTTAGGCTAATTTAGTACTTGCATACCAAGACAGAATCAAATTCCTTCTTCGCATCTGAAACTCGGTAACTGGGATCCACTCAGTGTGTCAGTGTCATACAATTTTTTTACTATCTAACCAAGGTCAACACAATAATACGAGGGTCATCTTAAAAGTAAGTTACACTATTTTTTAAAATTCACGCGATAGGCAGGAACAGTCTGGGAGTCGTAGCGCTGTAAAATTCCTACGTTTCCTGCTTGACCGCTTCGTCAGATATGCACTAGCAAACATGGAGACACCACTCACTCCTAACGCCGATTGTGAAGTTCGTGCTGTTATTCGTTTTTTAACGGCAAAAAATAAAAGTGCCACTGAAATTCATTACGGCTTATGCAATGTGTATGGTGAAAGTGTAACGTCAAGCCCTATGGTTGGCGTCAATCTTATTGAAGGAAGAACAATGCTACACGATGAAAAACGAACCGGCCGACCTTCCACTTCCCGCGCTCCGAACATTGTCAAAGATATCAGAAGGGTACTGTGTATTGATTGGTGCCTTACGCTTGACGAAATTCTTTTCCAACTGCCACTTTTCCAGAGCTAAAGCAACATCTTGGAGGAAGACGTAAATGAAGAGGACTTGAAACAAGAAATGAAAGGATGGCTATCCACTATGGCAGCAGAATGGTATGGCACCGGAATAAAAAAAAACTGTTATCACAATACCAGAAATGTATTGAAATTCAAGGAGACTATGTAGAAAAATAAGTTATTATTGTAGTTTTCAAAATATATAAAATTTTTCAGTGTGTTTTCATTTAAGAAAAAAATTGTGTAACTTACTTTTGAGACGACCCTCGTATATGGCAGTGCAATAAGATCCTATACTCTGCAAAGGCCCAGGACTGGCCCGACGAAGGAAAACACATTAGGTACCTACTTGGCTCACAAGGGGAATTTGAAGGGCGTGGTTGGGCTGATTCTAGTTTCCCCCCTGTCTATTTGGTTCCTAAGAGCCCTTTTCAGGCGATGTTTCATATATTTGGTATCACAATGGATCATTTCCCAGGTCTGAATGTGACGGAGACTGTGGTATCTGGGTGGCCGCTACCCTAATCTGATTTAATCTTGCAAAACTATTGAGCAAACTTGATGCGTTATGACTCTAGAAAAAAATGTAAATGTAAGTGGCATTCATTCTCAGATGGTAGCCGAAAATTGCGAAAAACACTTAAGAAAACAGAATATTTGAATCTTTATATTTTTAAACTAACAGTACAAATTATACACTTATATCTTTTAAATTATCTGCTTAAATATAATATGGATTAAGATTTGTCTGTAATTATGAGATATTCACATGAATGACCACCACTACTTTTTCGTAAATTTTGACACTGATTCCAAATCATTTGTTTGCTTAACATTCACATTGAATCACTACGAATTTATAAAAAACACACTATTTTCATGATTTCTATTTATTTATGTTTTCTTCAGGGATATTTTGCACCGCCACTACTACATCATCTATTAAAATCTCAAGCTCAACAAAATAACAGCGTTGACTCTTACGACTCTTACCTTGCGTCCGCCTTCTTCATGATTATACGCTATTTTACCGTAAATAGTAGTTTTGAATAGTTTATTTATAATTGTAGCAAAGTAATCAAAATTAACTAAAATAAGTTTTCATACTGTGAATAATATGCCGAATTTATATCTACGCTTTTTACACAGTAGTTCAAGGAAAATGTCATCCTTAGAAAAAAAAATCTAAAATTACTATTAGTCATTAATAAAGTGTGTAAAATGAATTTCCTTTTAAAAAGAAAATTATAAATTACAGTAGGGGTCCAGCTGATATTATCTCGCTGGGTCATCATAACTGGAGGCTGCACTGGCATTACTTGACGCTTGCGCTACGCCGAATTCAGTGCTTTGTTGGCTTCCTGCGAGATTTGCAGTTAGTACGATTTATTTCAGTTAATTAATTACGAACTAATTACCTCTATTGTTGGTATTTAAAATTGTCGGGCTGGATTGTGGTGACTGGACAGTTGAACTTGTCAAAATTTCATAACTCATTTCTTGTTGCTCGTTTGTAATTGCCGATGATATTGGAGGCGACATTTGACTTGCTTGTGACAGTCCAGTGGTGTAAATCCCTTCCAAGAGTATAGGATTTGATGTACTTTTCGGTGCAATCGCAGGGTTTGTTACAGTTATAGGTAATTCTAGTGAAGAGGGCACCACTGATGATTGAGTAGTGACGCCGATTTTAGCCAAACTTTCATCCAAATTTTGACCAATCAAACTAGTTTCACTGACCTTATTTGCACCTGAATTAAGTTTTGCCTTTTTCTTATTCGGCGGCACTTCCAGAGTGGACATAATAGGTGGCTGTGTTAGGATTGCGTTTG
Organism: Dasypogon diadema; assembly: GCA_006980735.1. NCBI lineage: Eukaryota > Metazoa > Arthropoda > Insecta > Diptera > Asilidae > Dasypogon > Dasypogon diadema. Next base: position 22,055 of record QYTT01084042.1, read on the forward strand.
TTTCATTTGTGGTAGCTTTTGCAGCAGTTACTGGTGGATCTATCGGTTGAAATGCAATTCCTTGCTCAACTATTGAGACATTATTAGGATCAACGAGAACATCTCCAATTATTTCCTGCTGCTGATAAACTTCGGTTCCAGCCAAAGCAGCAGCTAAAATATCCGGATTAGCAGCATTTTGTAATGAGTTCTCCAAATCAATATTGGTAAAAATAAATTGCTCAGTTTCCTTATCAACAGAAAGTCCAAAGGCCTGCGCTAATGTATCAATAGATATGGACACGAGCTGATCATTTACGCTCAGTTGCACCGGATCCTCTCCCCCTGAATTATTAATTAGTGCCACAGCCGTTTCGTAGTCAATAACGACTTGATTATCCTGGTTGTCTTCTATACTGAGCAGAATTCGACGTTGTTCCGGAGAATCTTCATCAGATATCCTTACATTTACAATTTGAGATTCTTCCTGTTCGGACAACTTTTCATCTGTTTCTATTTCGGTTGCTTCGATTGGAATTTGATGAGGGAGAACTAATGTGCCGTTATTCTGGTCTAAATACAATGGCTGACTAATAACTGGAATCAAGCCTTCTTCATCACCCTGGTGCTTACACAAATAGAATACATTTGGCTCTGTAGCTTGTACAGCCACATAACTCCCCATTTCAGATTCATCTACTTCCACATTCGGAGGTAAATTACTGCTTGATATGGGAAGCACATTCACGACAGATTTTCCGTTCTGATTTTCTGGCAATTTCGGCGATTCCAGCACGAGGGGGGTTGAACTAACCTTTTCACTAGAATGAGATGTGCTTTTTGCTTGTGAAGATTTCTTGGTTTGTTGTTTCAATTGTTGCGCTTGCTGTAATTGTAATTGTTGTTGCAGCTGTTGCTCTTGCTTTTGCCGCATCTGTTGTTGTAGTTGTTGCTGTAACTGTTGCTGTTGCTGAAGATGTTGCATATGCTGGTGTTGCTGTTGAATCTTGTGGATTTGTTGTTGTTGTTGTTGTTGTAATTGCTGCAGTTGGTGCTGCTGTTGTTCCTTTACCGTCTCACTTCTTTGAGCTGCAGACGGTGGTTCAGTAACTATACTCCTATTTGCCATTTCATCACTCTTTCTATTCTTACCAGAATATCTAGAATTAGCTTTAGACTGACTTGACCTTCGACTTCTGCCAGAATTAATTCTCTCCACTTCCATATCGGTCATGTCAACTCGTTTTCCCATAGGCGCTGGAGGAGGCGGCATTAGTTCCTGATGATTTATAGCAAGTATTCCTGACTTTTGTGCTACAACTTTGTTGTTTAACAATTCTTGTTCTACTACAATTTGATTTACTCCTGATTGGAAACTCTGTGTGGATGGATGTGACGTGGATGGAATATTACTACTACTTTTACTCGATCGTCGCCTGCTAGTAGTTCGCATTGGTGCGGAATTGTTTATTACAGTTGTACCACCAATCTGGGCATGTGTTGTGTTAGAAAGTGTATCTGAACTGTTTGATAATATCGCTCCTTTACTCGTAATAACCATCTGTCCCGTTTGATACTGCTGCATTACTTGTCCCTTCTGCGTTGGCATTTTTGGATACACTTCAGCAGCTCTTGGATTATCCACCGTCTGTGTACAAATAACATTACATGCTGCTGCTGTGGTCACATTCGCCTGCTCAGCTTTAGGGCTATCGGGACGTATTATCATTTTGTTACTGTTCCCAGATTTAATTATTACAAATTTATTGCCCTTTCCATCTTTTCCAATTTCCTTCCCTTCAGCTGTAATTATTTGTGATGACTGATGGGTCATCTGTGGCGTCGAACTGGGCGTTGTAGATGAGGTTGCTCGACTTTGTGTCGCGGTGTTATTAGCGGAAATTGACGGCGGTCCAGCTGATTTTCTACTTCGCATTGAACTTTTCGTAGGGGTTTGAGTAGTGTTTTTATGACTTGTTACCGATGTTGTTACCGAAGGGGGTATAGAATCGGTCGATAAGATTCCTTGTGTTTTTGAGGTAACAATCAGTTGTACTTTATCAGCACATTCTGCGGTTATCGCTTGCGATGCAACAACTGTGTCACTTGCTAACAATATTGGCATATTGTGTATGTCGAAACTTTCCTCACTTTTCGATCTGCCCTTATTGTTACCCTTTTCCTTTACTTCTATTATCATTGTATCTAATTTGGACATTTTCTCAGGTGGATGAAGCTCCTTGCTAGTAGCACTCACCGTAATAATCGCCGGACTCGGCTTTTCTATTACGAAGGAAGGAATGTCGTCCTCGAATGTTTGCTTGCGCTTTTTCGGTATTCGATATTCTTGTCGCTCATTTTTTATGTTCGACACTGACGGAAAAGATTCCACAATTGGGCTCTTGCTTACATCTGCCGAAGTGAGTTTCTGGGGGGCAAGAGTTACTTCATCAATTTTCTCGATTGATTTATTTTCTGCAATACTAATATTACTTTCGCATGGATCTTCTTCTTTTGTATCCATAGTAGTTGGCAGAGTTCTATCTGCTGAAATTTCAGGTTGTTTAATTGATTCTTTCCCCTTTACTTCTGTATTTTCTGCTGACTTACTGTGATGCTGTTCATATTCTTTCATCTCCACATCAGAACTATTACCAGATTTCGGGATTTGTTTGTTTTTACCTGTAGTTTCTACAAAACTTATTGCACCTTTATCGCTAATGTCGTCTGTCGCCAATAATAACTTATCCTCTTGACTGCTGAAGCTGGTCTCACTTATTTTTAGCAAATTCACATTTTTATCAACTTCCATCGGCTCCGTTGCGACTAGATTTTCTTTAACAAACACTTCAGTATGTGGAGACGCCTTCTCTTGATCAATGTTATATTTATTTTTCCTTCGAAGACGAAAAGATCTTATTTCAGAAATAGTATCCTTTGAACTTTTAACTTGTCTATGACCCATATCCGGATCTTTGTCATTATCTTTTTCTTCCGTGCCCTCTTTTTTCTCAGCATTTTCATTGCCTTGAGTTTGTAAATTAAATTCACTTTCATTGATATTCAGTTTTATTTCCTCTGAAGATTCGAACATCATTGCATCTTTTATATATTTTTGAACGAAACTTTCTTCATACTCTTCCCTGAAAGTTTTCTTTCCCTTGGATGGGTCATTTTCTTGTGAAGAGACGGCACTTGCATCAATTTCTTTATCTGTTTCAATGGGAGATGTATCTGTCTTTTCAGTAATCTGTTTAATTGGAGAGTATCGTGGCTGAGACGGAGATAAAGGTGAAAATTGTGAATGGTTGAAATTTTCTTCTTTCGAGGGTGATGCTTGTCCTTCAATTGTTTGATTTACGGCCTTTTCCTGTTTGAGAGAAATTTGGGGTGAAAGTGGTGAAAACTGTGGCCTTGGTACTTCCTCAGACTCTGAAAATTTATCAGGTGTAGAAATTTTTATTTCTAAAGAATCGTCCGGTTTTAATGTTGGTTTTTGAATTAGTTCTTCTTGAATTTCATCTTCCGATTCTACAATATCGTTCGACTGTACATTATCTTTCGCACTAAGTTGTTCAGTGGAATCATAAGTAACGGGAATATCAGATTCTACTGATGGTAATACAATGCGTTTCCTTGGAGTAATTTTCATGTGTGCCCGTCTTCGTTTCCTTGTCCCAATCCAAGTGCTCTTCTCTGATATTCCCACATTCTTTTCTACTTCCTTTTGTATGTTAGTAGGAGAGGCAGCATCACTTGCTTCGTCATTTTCCTCCAAATTTTCTTTGGATTCCTCTATAATCTGAAATATTCAAAGTGCTGAATGAAACAGTGAATATTTGAATCTTTAAAATTATATCGGGATCATTTTGCTACTTAGTATTCGGAAAGAAGCACACTGCAGGTTTGCAAAATTTCGGATTAATACGCAACCAGAATAATAACAATATTCTTGCAAAGTTAAAAGGTTTCTATGAAATACAAATAAAATAACAAGAGACCTTACTATGGACGAGACCTATCGCCCGTAGCAAAGCGCGAAAAGTATTCAGACTAATTAGACTAATTAGTTGTCATATTAGTAGCAGCGTCAGTATCAGTTATGCAACCGTCTCTCCCTGAAAATAGTCATACTGAAATATTTTAAAGGGTATTCTCACTTTAATTTGGAAAATTCTCAACTCTAATAGGATGTTTCTCCATTTCATTCGGAAATTCCAAATTCGACTCGACTAATTCCTAATTCATTGCGGACAAACCTCAATTCAAATGGGACAAATCCCAAATCTATCGGGAAAAATCTAAATTCCAGGTAGAAATTTCGCAATACAATTTCGGATTTTCTCAAATCTAATCTGAAAATACTGACGTTTTTAATAGTATGAAAAATAGTTTTTACTACTGATATCATAAGGGAAATTGAGACTGTATGTGTATTCAAATAGAGAACGCACAAAACAGACTTTAGAATTTTGTGGCGGATATTAGCTTATTTTTTTATTTATTATTTTTTTATAGAAAATCAATATAAGGAAAATAAAACGTCCCACAAAACAAACGGACAGAGCTCACATTAATAATACAAATGGGTTTTAACACTAGGTTTACCAAACCCGTGATTTGACCTCTCTTTCAATTGCATTATTCA
>QYTT01084042.1:26701-38907 GCA_006980735.1 Dasypogon diadema
GCCTTTTCCTGTTTGAGAGAAATTTGGGGTGAAAGTGGTGAAAACTGTGGCCTTGGTACTTCCTCAGACTCTGAAAATTTATCAGGTGTAGAAATTTTTATTTCTAAAGAATCGTCCGGTTTTAATGTTGGTTTTTGAATTAGTTCTTCTTGAATTTCATCTTCCGATTCTACAATATCGTTCGACTGTACATTATCTTTCGCACTAAGTTGTTCAGTGGAATCATAAGTAACGGGAATATCAGATTCTACTGATGGTAATACAATGCGTTTCCTTGGAGTAATTTTCATGTGTGCCCGTCTTCGTTTCCTTGTCCCAATCCAAGTGCTCTTCTCTGATATTCCCACATTCTTTTCTACTTCCTTTTGTATGTTAGTAGGAGAGGCAGCATCACTTGCTTCGTCATTTTCCTCCAAATTTTCTTTGGATTCCTCTATAATCTGAAATATTCAAAGTGCTGAATGAAACAGTGAATATTTGAATCTTTAGAATTATTTTGACATCATTTTGTTACTTTGCAAAATTTCGGATTAATACGCAACCAGAATAATAATAACAATATTCTTGCAAACTTAAAAGGTTGAAATACAAATAAAATAACAAGAAACCTTACTATGGACGGGACCTATCGCCCGTAGCAAAGCGCAAAAAGTATTCAAATATTCGGGCACGAGGACCAGCGCACAACTAAGGAACATGTTCGGTGTTGGCTGGATAAAATCACACAATTTGTTGTGCTGATTTCTGTTTTCATATGAAAACACTCAAGACGGTAGCAAATTGCACAGTTTCTTAACGGAAGCAAATGTAGATTTTAGCCAACAAGTTAACAATAAGTTGTCCGACATGTTGACAAAATTTATACTAGTGGAAACGCAGCTTTACTACAAACTGTTTGTATAGTCGAAGCAAAAAAAAAATTACCGCATTTTTTAAAATGCTTTCTCAATTTTATTTAGACTAATTAGTTGTCATATTAGTAGCAGCGATAGTATCAGTTATGCAAACGTCTCTCCCTGAAAATAGTCATACTGAAATATTTTAAAGGGTATTCTCACTTTAATTTGGGAAATTCTCAAATCTAATAGGATGTTTCTCCATTTCATTCGGATATTCGCAATTCGACTCGACTAATTCCCAATTCATTGCGGACAAACCCCAATTCGAATGGGACAAATCGCAAATCTATCGGGAAAAATCTCAATTCCAGGTAGAAATTTCGCAATACAATTTCGGATTTTCTCAAATCTAATCTGAAAATACTGACGTTTTTAATAGTATGAAAAATAGTTTTTACTACTGATATCATAAGGGAAATTGAGACTGTATGTGTATTCGAATAAAGAACGCACAAAACAGACTTTAGAATTTTGTGGCGGATATTAGCTTATTTTTTTATTTATTATTTTTTTTATAAAAAATCAATATAAGGAAAATTAAACGTCCCACAAAACAAACGGACAGAGTTCACATTAATAATACAAATGGGTTTTAACACTAGGTTTACCAAACGCGTGATTTGACCTCTCTTTCAATTGCATTATTCAGCGCATTATTTCTACACCTACAACACCAAATTTTGATTATGTATTGACAACAATCTACTAACTTTTGACTAGATTCCAATGACGATTTTCTGACATCAAAAAACAAAAACTTAATAGTATTCACAACATACCTGCAATACTTCTTCATATTCTTCCAATTTTGCTTCATTTTCTTGAGAACCAACGGTATTTCCATCTAGCTCATTATCATCATCAGTCCCACCTGTTAATTTATTAAGATCCTGTTCTATACTGTCTGTCACATCACAAGTATTCATCTCATTTCGGCTAGATTTAATTGAATTACTCAATTCAAATGCATTTGGAATTGATATCAAAGCTTCAGCAACAGCAAGTTCACTTTGTGTCTTCGATTCTCCTATTAGAACAGATTGTCCTCCAATTTCAAAACTCCCAGCTTCATTTATAGTATCTTCCTCGATTTTAGGTTTATTTAGCATTTGATCGCTTCCTTTCTTTTCATCTTTCGGTGAAATATCTGCATTTAATGATAATCCTTGTGCTTCAGGTACAACATTTAATTCGCGATGGGTATTTTCACTTTCATTCTCGAAATAGCATTTGGTTTCCGTCGTGATTTCTGTTGTATTCTCTATAATCAATTCTTCTGCATTTTCTTCAATATCTCCTCCCTTCTGGTCAATAATTGTGTCATCAGCATTTGCATTGGTTTCAACATTAACTTCTATGTTTACAGTATTTTTATTTTCTGCATTAAGAGTTTCAGTTCCGATAACCGCTTTAGCATGATCTACTTCTTTCGATGTTTGAATTAAAACTTTTGTCTCTTCATCCTTTCTTTCCACCTTTTGTGAAGATGGCAAATTAATTATAGTGCTATTTGACTTTGTATCAGCAGCATTAGATGGGGGTACATCCTCATAACGTGATCTATTTCTAGATTTAAAGATTCGTTTTCCACGTTCTTTGGGCGGTAATGCTCTTACCTCCCGAGAAATAATCTCTGAAGAAGTTGAAGGCTTTACTGTGGGTTTCGCATCTACCTTAAGTTCAGGGAACTTTGTGCAATTTAACAAGTTATCAATTTCTGCAGACAGCTCTTCATCCTTCTTTTCAATGTCATCTTTAGTGTCAGGTGCTACAACTTTATTTTCAGTTGCGTCCTTATTTTTATCAGGCGAAAGATATTTTTTCTTTAGTTTACTAAGTGAAGTAAAGAAGTCCTCGTCTTCTTCGTCATCTTGGAAATCAAAGCAAGATATTGCTGATTTCTGTACAGTTTTCACAGTTTCCTTAACAGTTTGTGGTGGATCACATGAAGCAGATGTGTCAGTTTGTGCATTCTCTGAAGGAATTTTTTCTTCAGATTCGTCTTTTTCTTCTAAGGGGACTTCTTCACTTTGTTTGTTAGAACTAGAAATTTCGTCCTCACTTTTCGATTTCGAATCTATATCTTCACCATCTTCATTAGAGCCGTTATTGTTAAATGCTGATGAAGCACCACTATTAAAATCTTTAAGAACAATATCACGTCGATCTTTCTTCGGAATGTTCCTGTACTTTCGTGGTGAACTCCTACCTTCAGCAGCACTATTTGAAGACAATTTATCATCACTGCTGCTTTCGCTACTTTCTTTATGAATAAGTTGAGCTAACTCCTCTCCCAATCGGATTGGTTCAGGTTGTTCAGGTGTTACTGGCCTAACAACCTCTTTTACGGATTCCTCCACATATTCTGAGGATTTTTCAGCATGAATGGAAATAGATTGTTCCCCATTTTCACTACTACCATCACTCCAATCAGCAAGTATTTCGGTACGAATTTCTTCTTCAGTCTTCTTCTTTTCAAAACTAATCTCCGTTACTTGTGTAAACGAATAATCGTTTTCTTCTTCAGTCAGTTTAGGAGTTGATAAAATATTTTCTTTATTAGACTTTTCTGCCGGTTCCTCGACAGCATCTCCATGGAAAATAACAGATTTCCCTGGCTCATCTTCACTTTCTGAGTCATCTATTATAATAACTGGATTGTATTTATGACTTCTCGACGTTAGTGAACTTGCAGAAGGTTTAGTGTTTAGGACATTTCGGTCATCTAGGAAATCATACCTTGTTCAAAAACCCTCGTCTATTTTTATTCATTTTACTTACCTTTAGTAGCCTTTTCTAGTTCCGTTTCAGAAATAGTTGTGACTACCTGCCCGGGATTTGTGTGAGTCTTTGTGTGTAAAATAATCACATTTTGCCTGCTACTTGTAAAGTTGCAAATATGACACTTATATGAGTCCGGTGTGATTTGTTGTTTAAGTTCATTAGGGGATTGAAGCATTATTTTGCTTTCATGACTGGGCACATTCTAAATAAAAGTTAATTGAGTTCATGATATTTATAAAATTATAATAAATATAAAATTATTACCTTTTTGTAATTATCTTTTAATTTTAAACCTTTTTGTGGTGTTGCATCTTTTGGAATTTTTACAGGCGACATGCTAATTTTCTTTTTAGTTGAGCTTCTAGGTATTAAGGTCTTTCCACCAGAGTTTCTTCCAACCAATGAATTTCGTCCCCCCACATGATATTTTCCCTTTTTCACTTTCTTTGTTTGATCACCAAATATTTCAGCATAATTTAATTTTTTCCGTTCTGAGACATCATCTTGCTTATCGATAATATTTTCATCACCTCCGGTTATTTTTTCAGCTGTTTGGACATCAGAGGGGAATTTTTCCATATGTTTGTTGTTAGCACGATATAATTCTGCAGAAATGAAAGGTTATCAAAGGTGTATTGTAAAAAACCACCAAAATCCTTACCTAGTCCCTTTTTAATAAACTCATTTTTCTTAGAGCAATTATAATTCATTAAATGATTCAAATCCTTAACAAATTCGCTAAAAATAAAAAAAACGTGTTTACAGAATCTACAATGGGTATTCTGATTATTTACTATGTATCTTCCTGGAAGAATTTTACAATAGCAATGGGTTTCTTTCGTTTAGTTTCAAGTAGTCCTTCTGGCAGACGAGATTCAGAGCAAATTTCTCCAGGCCACCAACGGTTACTTACTTTCACCCAGACAACGTCCCCATCTTCAAATGAAATTGCGCTTTCGTCGCACATGATTAACGATGTTTTTTAAACATTCATCAGAAACTGCAAAAATAGTAATTAGTAGATTAAAATAAAAATTATGATGCATATTTTATTAGTTTCATAATAAAATTATTTTATATATAAAAGCATTTGTTAAAATTTGCTCCATTGATATGGAGATACAGAAACAAATCTTCATATTTTTCTTTTTTGTAAATTTTCTTCTATAATAACCTGCAGATTTTTCGCATCCTTTTAGTTAAGACATTCGTGTTTGCTGGTAATAAATAATATTCTTATCTTTGAAAGCCTTCAGTAGATTCTAGTGGTTCTTTGAACTTTTCATAACTCCGTTGCTCAATAAAACAGCCAGAGATTAAGGGATAAAGTAAAAGGCCTTTCACTCAACAGTTGATAATATCTCGAGAGTGAAAGAAAGTGAAAAAAAACAAATCAAAGCGAATAATTGCGTTTAGAGGCCAGATTAATTAACACACTATTCATTGGTTTTATATTGCAATTAACCGCCATAAAAACATTCGTTTTCACAGCAAAATCAGACATGTTTACGCAAGACTTCTGATCCATGACACTTAATACAATTTCCCCTTATAACAATTATAATCTTGGTGAGATATTTTCAAACTGGAGCTATTTTTATATATAAGCGGGGGGCTTATTTACGTATCAAGGTCAAAATATTGCCCCGGCTTAGGATAAAAACAACAATTTTTTTTCTATTTTCCACTTTTATTTATCTCTCTGCTGAATACATTTATTAATGAATGTTTTCAAGTCAGAGAAAAATTATCAACAAAAAGCCTAAAACGACCGCTAAAATTTCATCATCGTTGCAGGAGTGTCTTCCTCAAAGCTCGAACTTCCATTTGCAGAATAAAAAAAAACCGCTAAAAGGTTTGTTGATCAAGTTATGAGAAGCCACCTTAGTCAACGGCGACCTGGACAACAATAGCTGTATTAATGGATGCATTGTCATTCGACACAAAAATACTTCTCGCCATTATTTTGCGTTTTTTATTAGGGCTACCTGAAGTTGATTATAGAAGTAGTTTTATTTCTTTATGTTTATAATTTTCAAGAGCCACCACTGTATTTTGCTCTGTAAAATCGATTATGACGATTCTTCACAGTCCCAAAAAATTTTTCCTATGACTTTTTTGGTGCCTTTTGATAACCTTGCACCTCGCGATGCTATTTATCAAATTGGCGACACTTCATCAACTCTTTTTTTTGTTGGATTATAATAAAACATCATAGTTTTGTCTCCAGTTACAATCTTTCTAAATAATACACTCTCGCCTTCAGCACAGGGCTCCAAAAGTCGCTTACAATTAATTTTTTGAATTGTATTAACTGTATTCATGACACGAATCTTGCGCTGACTTCGTTCATATGAAGTTGGTAATGTACGACGTCTACGAAATCCAGTTTGTGTTGCAATCTCCTTAGATTTCAGTCTTCAATCACTTAGAACAATTTCTTTTACAAATTGATCATTGTCTTCCGCCGAACGCCTTTGAAAGTATATCCGAGCGAAGGTCATCCACAAGAGACTCCTATCTCCAAAAGCTATTCTTATTACATCCTCAGAATTTCTAAATTTCTTGTTTTTAATGGAACTAAAGCAAGAAAAAAAGAATCAATTTTAATTTTTGAAATCCGACTTATTTTATAAAACAGAGGACCAGGAAAAGAAAAATTTATAGTGTATAACCCCATTTTCACTTGAGCAAACAATGTGTACACTTTTATTATCTCTTAAAATCACTTGATAATCTACTTCACTCTTTAATCCATGTTGAAATTGAAGGCTGCTAGACACCTTAAAATTAAAAAATAAAAATTTTCAGATACTATCGTTTTAATAAATGATTTTCTTTCCTCCTTAAAACCTGGTTCTGTTTGCTAAGTACCACTGCGTGTAGCGGACAAATTTCTATCCGCAAAAGACTCATCGGTAACAAAACCAATGACAGTATCTGTTTCGCCCAAATGCTACTGCCCCTCCTCGAAAACACAACAGAAACTGTTTCCCCTCATGGAAAAGCCACTCAAAATTCATTGCACTTCGCAGTACCGTTGTCAATGCCATCGCACCGTTGTTTTCATCCTTCCTTCTAAAGGAAATATATATTTCTGGATCTCCATTCCTGAGAGAGGTCCTAAATTTGTTCCATCAGGAGGATGTACTAGATGAAACCGATAAAAATCCTTCAAACCATTCTCATGCGCACGACTTCAAAGAAAATCTTAGACCGGTATTGTTTGGCACTGCTAGACAAAAAACGTTTTTACCCTTAGACTACTCAAGCTAAGCCAAAAACCTGTAAATTGGCCTTGAACAAAAACATTAAACTCTTTAACGAAAACGTTTAAGTAACGAAATAACTGACGAAATTTCTAGCGAAATCTGCTGAAAATTGATTAGTTTCATAAGTAAACGTCCTTTTTTTCTTAAAAAAAAGTCTCGTAATTGAAAAAGCTTAACGTTTCGTAAGAAAACGTTTGGTTAAACGTTAACCGGAAACGTTTTAAACGAAAAAACTTTTCAGACCTGGAGCTCTATTTTTAATTAGTTCACGAATAAAGCTTTTGGGGGGCGAAGAAATGTTATATGAAATATCAATTTTTTTCTATAATCTTTTGTTTCCGATAGATTTCGGCTGGCGCACATTACCAGTATTGAATCAGCATTGACCCTTTCGCAGCCAATTTTGTATGCATTGACTTCCATAATATTGTAGAAAATTTAAAACTTTAGATAACAGTCGAAAAATCTGTTGTTTTTTTACGGTGAAGCCAAAGCTCAGGGGATACCCTGTAAAGCGATAGCACAGCCTTGGCAACATGGAAATTTGAAAGGGGAGAAGGGAAGGAATTAGGACATCGAGTGAAGGTGCCGATGCATACTCTGTTTGAACAGCTGCGGCTTGTAGTCCTGGAGAAAAAAAAACAGAAGATGGTAGACTGTACCACATTCATACAGTTCGGCTCAATAAGGTATTTTAGAAACGACCTTATGTGGCAATTCTTTGAAAAGAGCTAAATTTTATGATTATCTACTTAGATCTAAAATTCAGATACATTTTGAACCTCATACAGCAAACAAAGTCAAAAAAAGACATTGCTCAAATGAATAAAACTTATTAAAACTCAATTTCTTGTTTGCCACAAAAACTGCAAAAAACCTTTTTTTTAAATGCAAATACAAATTTCTTATAACTCTATTTAAGGGAGTACAGTTTGAAACTACCTTTGCAACTTCTTCGCTAAAAATTGCCAAATTAAAATTCCTGAAAAATTAATTTTTTTGCGATCTGTTTTAAGAATTATAGAAGCGAGAAATTACTATAAATAATAAAAAGCTTTTACAATTTGTTCGATGTGAAAATGTATATCTGGGGTAATACAAGTCGGAAACAAACATTATACGTTTGCTTCCATGCTACTGCACGTTTCCTGTTTAGCTAACCCAACGAGAAAAATTTACTGCTTTAACCTAGATGTACTCATCTACTAAATGCATATGCATGTCCAATTGTTACCTAAATCTAGACCTATGTAACCCAATTCCATAAAATTCTTAAAAATCATTGAATTGGTGATGATTTGGGTAATTCAAAAGTAGTGCGACTTATTCACAATTATCTAACAAAATGATTTGTAAAAATCGCCACTGTTTTGAAAGAGTGATTACACTTTTCGTATAGCTTACATTCCTTCATAAATAGTGATTAGAAAGGTCGTCTAATAATGAATTCAGTGAAATAAGAAATATACCTATGTATTTCGAAAATATCTAAATATGCATACGTGTCCCACTTTAGATTATGCTTCATTACATTTGATTTCTTAAATAATAAAATGAAATCGCTAAAATATTCCAGTAAAGTTTCTTAAGAGTTGTAGTTGTACGCTTGTAGCCACATACTCAAAATTTAGGTAATAAAATTTGAGGAAAATCGTAATTTTAACTAATATTTTTCAATATTATCGTTGGTTTATCCTTGTATATTCAAAAGTAAATAGAAACTTATACCAAATCGACCCTTTGATCGTTTCGAAAGTAAAATATACGCAATCCTTACCCAAAATTGTACACGACACCGGCCGCTTACAGTGTGTCACGTAAAATATATTTACTATGGGCTACCTCCTATCTCAATTTGCAGAGATGAAAATATTTTCTAACTAGTGAATCCATCCAAATTACCTAGATTGCATTAAAAAACAAACATCAGAACTCCACTTTGCTCTAGTATACTTATTGTAATCCCGACGATGTTCATTCGTGTCTTGTTTAAAAGCTATAAAAATAAAATGTTTTGGCTTTAAACTAATTGTTTACTATTTGCTATTATATTATTATTTCTAGGTAATAATCAACAAACCAACTCTTCCATTGCAAGGAACAGAATAGGTTTTTTGCATAAATACACACAAATGGCGAATGTAGGGAGAAAAGGCCACCGAAAAGCGAATGCATTTGGAGCAGCAATTTCCTTCATGAAATGCAATCACTACACTCATTTCCCCCTTCAACTTATATCAGTGGGGCTCTAACGCGTTAAATGAATAACTTTTAACAAAATTATTTAGGAACTTACACTTTAAAACTTTATTTTATTTGTTGACGAAAAGTACAGAGCAGCAGACATATTTTTCCCATAAATTCATTGCTAAGTAGACAAGAAAGAGAAGGCGTTATATGTTACTGCGCGTCATTACACTTCAGGGTTGCGTAGCGCAATTGCAATTTTTTACCATAAAACCAAATATTTAAGATAAGTACTTTCACTACAGTTTAATTATTTGTTTGGATTGAATTTTTCACAATTCAGAAATATTATCCAGTACCATTTATCAATATTGTTCGTTTTTTTATTAAATTGTCACAGCATATTATATTCCTAGTTGATGCTACTGAAGAATACTTTCACTCTTCAAGGATTTGCAGATTTGAATTCCAAAATTTAGCATTTCAAACACGGATAATCAATATCCTGTCGTATTAGTTTAGACTCCACAATATTTCTGAGATTTTCTTTTTCATTATCATGCTCTTGAGGTTCAATAAACATAATTGGGAAGACTTTTAAAACACCAATCCAACACTTCAATCCAATGCCATTTCATAGGTTTATTTTTACCAACACTTTACTTACCATTAACGTTATAGTATTTCCTCTTCCCAATTTATTTTGTAGTTATTTGGTTTTCCTTAGTTTGTACATAAAACTTTTTTAAAGATCTTAACAATTTCTACCATAGGATTGCTTGAGCACCCTATTGATAAATTCTATCATATGATTGGGGATTTTATGGCACTTTGACGTTTTGAGCTAAAATATTCTGACAATTGCCAGTTTTTTGGAGTTTGGTTTTTCTGTATGAAATGAAACTTAAAATTATATAGTTAATTTGGGGAATATATGTTAACAATGTCTTGCAATTATGCAGATGGACTTTCGCCCTATGAAAACAAAGGGATTATTGGTATACCGGAGGTAGGCATATTGATATTTTATTTATATATATATTTAGTAAGAATGCAGTGTTTGGGACATTTTTTATATAAATAATAAATCTTCTTCTACCACCTCTATATACGCTCTTGAGGCAATTTTATTTATAATTGATTATATTAAATATTTAGAGATTTGACAATGAGGATGAGATTAATGAGAAATGTGAGAAATTGGCAAAAATGATTGAATCGTCTAAACATGTAGTGATCCATACCGGTGCTGGTATCAGTACATCTGCAGGTATTCCAGATTTTCGGTAATTTCCACTATATATTATTTCAGCACTATCAAAGAAAGAAAATTATATATATTTTTTTATAGAGGACCCAATGGTGTATGGACACTGGAAAAAAGAGGAGAAAAACCAACGATAAACATTTCATTTGATGATGCTCAACCCACAAAAACTCATATGGCATTAAAAGCTCTGGCCGAAAAAGGGTACGTCCATTATATTATATCCCAGAATATTGATGGTCTGCATTTAAAATCTGGTATACCACGAAAATTCATATCTGAATTGCATGGAAACATGTTTTTGGAACAATGCAACAAATGTCGGAAGTAAATAAATACAAGTTTTCATTAGCTCTCAAATAAAACATGAATTTTGTAGACAATTTGTTCGAAATACTGCTGCACCAACAGTAGGTCAAAAACCCCTTGGAGGGATATGTAAAGGTGGAAAATATACCCGGCCATGTCGTGGGGGTATACTAATAGATAATGTGTTAGATTGGGAGCACGATTTGCCAGACCGAGACTTAGAATTGGCATTCATTCATTCTTCGTAAGTTATCATAATATTGATATTGAAAAGATTATAAATTTTGTATTGATCTAGAATTGCAGATTTGAACATCACACTCGGAACTACTCTACAAATTACACCTAGCGGAAATTTACCTTTAAAAAATCTCAGATATGGAGGAAGATTAGTGATATGTAATTTACAACCAACAAAATATGTAAGAATATGGCAAATTATTTGAGGCTTACTATTGAAATAAACCGAAAATTCTAGGATAAAAAAGCAGAATTGTTAATATCAACTTATGTCGACAGTATTATGGAAAAAGTTTGCAAGAGACTGGGAATTGAGATTCCAGAATATAGTAGAGAAGATGATCCCACCAAAAGAGAACAAGTTGACTTAGAATGGACCATTCCTTGTGAACAAGTGAAGGAGTATAATAAGATTTATGATGCAAAAATAAAGCAACATTCCAAAAAGCGTAAATCCATTGGTAGTGTAATAAATGAATTTCAGTCAAATGCAAAGAAATCTTTTTTGAAAAAGGAAGAATCCGATTTGAAAAGTGAATCAGTGAAAGATGATATTGACTGATTAACAACGGTCTGAACATAAGAATAATATGCATTTATTTTTAAGGGATTTGACACCAAGAAGTGTTCTTCAGGTGTATTTGTTTTTTACTGGAAAATAAATATATTTTAGGTTTTTAAAATTTCATTCTCGTTTATATTAATTAAAAAAATATTTTCTCTGTTTGTTGCCAGGCTCCTCGGACCCCTCCTCTTTTACACACATCATCTTATCGTGTATTCCATACTTTGTAAGCAGACGCGTAGCTTTGCATAATTGATTCTCTTCAAGCACTCGTTTCAAATCCAACGAATTGCATAGTTGATATAATATTGTATTGTTTTAAGAGTTTTTCTTGGCCGAATTATTTGAACTTATCAAATTTGTAACATTTTAACGTAAAATTTCAAATTTCAGGCGTTCACTTATCAATTTTGTAAGTCAGTGTCAATAGGTTCATTGTGAATGGGGGGTTATCAACGTCAGTTGTCAAAGGATCAGCCGTGAAGTAGTACAGGAGTGCGTCTTGATCTTTTGGATAGAGATGAGTTTCAACTGGATTAAAATAACTGAAAGGTATAGTACCTTAAAATCTCCGTAAGTCTTTAATCTGTAGCATTTTTCCAGGGCTCGTGAAGGTATAAAAATTATAAACTCCATAAATTATGATGTGTTTTGCACAGTGCTGGATTATGTCCACAAAAATA
>QYTT01084043.1:13694-24595 GCA_006980735.1 Dasypogon diadema
AATTCTTTCATTATTTCGAATGGGAATACCAGCAAAAATATTGACAAAGCCAAATTCCAATAGCAAAATAACTTAGACAGCAGAATAATGAGAGATCTCGAGGAGCAAAGAGAAAAGCGCCTAAGCAAGGTGCTACGAGGATTAGCATTTTATCAACAGATCTAAACAAATATCCAAGAATTTGCATCATCATCTTAGGTCTAGATTATATGGAATAAAGACTGAAAAGAGTTTTATACGCTGATGAGCATAATGGTCCCGGTAAAGCGGAGATTAATTGAGCTAGCCAACGTTCGCTGAGTAAACGTCGCGTCGTGTAGAATTTCTTGCAGGGCGTTCACGAAATCCTTTAGAGAACAATTCGCGGAATCTATTCGCTGCAGTTTTAATATTTTCAGGACGCCATATTTTCCTTGCTATATCACATATAAAGCCCTCTTTGCTGCTAACTGTCTCCGCTTCAGAGCGATCACTTGAACGTCCTTGACTATGTCCACCGGATTGAATAGAATCCCATCCGTCCAGATCACAAAAAAAATTGTTAAGATTGACATCAGTCCTTCGTCGTTTGGTTCCTGCTCCTCGATTATAATGGTTGGAGTGTTCTGCTTGCTGCTTGTCTTCCTCTTCCTCGTATTTAATTTATTTATAACACCCCGACGACGATGACGACGACAATGGGGGGAGGGGGGCAAAGCTTCCAACAGAACCCCGTCGGGAAGCGATCACCCGTAGGGCATGTGAAGAAGTAGTAAATAGCAGTGATTTTATTGTTCAAGCCGAGACCTCCGTACTCTATATATATTGGAGCTAGAATTACTCAACAAGAATTTTTTAATATGCCTTCCTTCCTATGTAAAAACGAAATTAACTAAGAAGCGAAAAGGCATTCCTTCTTAACTTCCATAGGAGGCCTTAAATATGCGTAATGAAGGCTTCTTTTTCCAACTGGATATCTAAATGCATAGCACAATTTTTTCTTTTTTATAGTTTCAAATGAAAGTGCAGGGAAGTTTTCAGAAATGTTTACAAAACCGAACTATTTCAATATTCCTCCCAGAGGAAGGCCTACTCAGTTTTCCAACTGGGTTCTTAAAATTTGGGACAATTATTCATGATATAAAAAAATGTTACTTTATGCAGTGCCCCGAAAATAAATGTCTGTATTGAAAGAAATTATAGAATTCATTCGTATAATGAAAAAAATATATATATATAACAAAAAAGATGTATTCCTGATTGTTTTCAAAATAGCTCTACTTAAGATTTCTAGCGTCCTTTTTGAAAAAGCTTGTAATATTTTCAACTGACACCCTAAAAACTTGATTTCTATTTAAGTAGATAGTTGACATCATTCGTTTTCAAAAAAATGCTTTGCATCTCCCTCACCCCAACCCCGTAGTGGTTACGAACCACTATAAAAATCTTTGAAAATTTTGAGTGCTAGTGCCTTGAAACTCACTAGCAGTGTGTTCTTTCTTCTAATCTAGCTTTTCAATATCTCTGCAAGTCTTTATATTTAATTAATTATGATTATGCATTATCCGTGATGCCAAATATTAAGACAAAAATTTCTTATCATCCGTCATGGTCTTTAAAGTGACAAATGATGTATAAAGGTTTAGGGGGTTTAGAACTATATACCCACTCTAAATCTTTATTTTTATTTGTTGAAATTATTTTTATTCTTGAAATCCGATCCTTTTTTAACATTTGAGCTTTCTTCCTTTATTTCTGTATTTAATTTTAACTTTTAAAAACTTTTATTAATTATATTATTCCTTTTATTAACATTTAAACTCTTAATTACAAATATTTATTTCCGGTTTATAAATTATATTATTTGGTATTACTAATATTTAAGACCACCTCTACCGTATTGTAATTGGATTCAAAACTCAACTAAAACAAATTAATTTGACATAAAGTATTTTTTACAAATTCCAGGTGTCTATATGAGTTTAATGTAAAGTTTTTCAAAGTGTCTGTGTCTAAAAACTGATGTGATGAATTTTATGAATTTTTGTACGTAAAAGCAAAGTGTCCTGAATAAATACATTACAGGCGAATAAATTTAGACACAGTAGATTACACTGCTAGCTAAAATTATTTGAACTCTCTAGAATTTCTTTTAAAAAGATTAACGATTTGATTAATTTACTTTCTCTTAATTAAGTAATCTTAAATTCCATAAAAGTATGATGTCATATTTAGAAATCTTATTAATAATAAATAAAATTGAATACGAAGCAATAGTCGTTTCAAGTAGTGTTTTGAAAATGAAGTAGATTTCACTATTTATTAAATATTTTTCCCTTTGGGAGTTATACAGTCTTATAGCAATATTGATACAATAAATGGCATTAATAAACAGTGACATTAATACTTTCAGAATGTAATAGATAGATAAAATATTTAGACATAAAATAATAAAATTTAAAAAAATAGAAATCAAAATCATTGCTACTGGAATTCTGTCCAGATTATAATTACTGTTTTCAGAACATCAATTAAATTTGTGATTTTGTATTATTATCATCAATAACATGACCGTCACATTATAAACTTTTAGCTATAACTTTACACAAACGAAAATTATGTTCAGGTGAAGTAGCAAGAACATTATCAATAATTCATTTTAAGGCAAATTATCTTAGTATAAATTAATTTTTGTACTCTTTTCACCCTACAACACCCTACCCTATCTGTCAAGTTTCTTGTGAAAGTGCATCACTGTTTTGTGTAACCCACTCCCAATGGTATCGAAGTACCATGGAGTGAAGTTTCAGCACAGCTAGCTGTGCATGCGATAATACTTTAAACACTTTTTCCATGATTACTTCCGCATGCAGTATCTCATTAAACAACATTACAACCTTCCCAGAGTGTCTCTATAAGTTTTCAGCTGATGCCATAATTTTCCATATCCAGTTTATATGATGTCGCTTTACACACTTTATATCGCAGACGAAATTTATGAGAGAATTTAATATTTACCGTGAAGTTGCCTTTCTATTTGAGTAATAGTTTTAGAAGTTTTAATTGCTAAAAGCAAAATTTTATTCTCTTCAGATTTTAGAGATTTTAGAGGGAAATAAATCACTAGACATACAGATTTAAATGAAATAATTTATTGGTGTATTTCACTACTCATCTAATAACCACGTAAAATATTATCCCGGGAACATATGAACTTTTAACACACAGAATTTCTCAGGTAAATTTGTTTCTAGAAACAGGGGTTTCAGTTTTTAGACAATATTTTAGTACAGGAAAATATTCAATCAAGGGCAACTCTTCGCTTCTTTCTCTAACACAGAGATAAATGACCTGGAGGGAGCATGTCAGTGAAATCTACAACTCAAAAGTTGCACAAATTTTACGCATGTCGCCTCCAAATTTCTTACGACCATGTGTAAAAAATAGTTGGCGATGTGAAAAATATAGTGTCATTTGTGTACCCAAATTAGCGCGAAAAGTTGAATTAAAATTCTGTTCATAAAAAGTGCAAAACCAGTAAACTTTTGAGGCTTGTTGACAGAAATAGGCAAATTAAATATTTTTATATCATTACAATCTATCCTACAAATGAAATAAACAATTATAGTCTTAGAAGGATTTACTAAGGAGCCGCGAAGTTTTTGACCACGCACGTGTAAATTGAACATAAAAGTTGTACCTCTCTCCATACTTATTTCATCTCAGTATTCTCTTATATCAATACTGTGGTTATAAAAGATAAGTTTTGAAACATTCGACCCTCTACGTATATAAAACGAATCAAATCCTTTATACGATAAATACTAGATAAAGACCACGAAATGAGGGTTGGGAGTTTATTACCAATACTCAAAGTATCCTCAATGAGTAGTCAGCACATTTCAATAACTTGTTAAAAATCACGTTGAATATTAGGAAATCCTCGGAGTATACTATCGTCGATTGAAAGCCTTTAACTTGAAATCACACAGACTTCATATTACGAATTTAGACCCTGCCGAAAGTGAATACATTCAGGGTGATTCAGATCAAGGTACCGCGGGGTATACCACGTGATTCCTTGAAGTGAGCTGATAAAAAATCGTCCCACATCCCCTTCCCCTCCTAAAACCCTTCCCTAACGAATTACAGCCCCTCAAAATTTTTCGTCTTTGAATGTTCTCTGATGGAAATGATTGCTCATAACTTTTGAATCACCCTATTTATTTTGATTATTTGTGGTTAATTGAAAGCTATTATAAGTATCTTTCTTTTGGTACCTTATTTGTTGTTATCGACGAACTAATCTTGGAGATATTATCGAGAAGAATCGTAAATTTGCGGTTTTTGCCTGGAAAACCCTGGAAACCCTCTATTTAAAAAAAAAAAACTTTTTCTACGGAATTTAATTTTATTATTGTTTAAACATACCCTCGATGTCGCCTTTCTTTGGCAAAATTCTGTCACCGCATTTAGGATGGATACAAGTAAAGTAAGCCCAAGGGACAACCCTATGACACCGTATTGTGTAGCTTAGGTGAAGGGAAATTTTAGGGAAGAGGAGAATGGGAAATTTTAACACGAAAAATGTCGTAAGGAAGTCTCAATTTTTAGCTTGAAATTTTTACTGTGCAACACCCAGGTCCAGGAAAAATTGAAGAATGTAAATTAAGATAAACCATGAGGTATATTCCCCCCCACACCCCAACCACAGACTTTACACTGTGAAAGAATATTTTCTTTTATTGCATGTTATCAACCGGCAAGCATGAGCTCAAAATTGCAAGCTCTGAAGAAAGAAAATCTTAAAGACGGCTAAGACCCTATAAGGGTCACCATTTTAAAATTTTCTTTAATTTATTAAAGTGCAATATGAAAGAGAGGCATTGATGCAAATTTTCACCTATCATAGTGACAATAATTGAATTAATAGCTTCAGTGGATATCGAAAAGCTGTACACATAACGATTATATTGCGGCTCAATATGCAGATGCACAAACGGATTACAACTGGACATACAAGAAAAAATGGTTAAACGAAACACACGACAAAATATGGGGTTAAGGAAAAAGTTTTTAACGTCTAAAAATATTCATGATATAAAGAAATAAACAATCTTGAATTCATAAAAGCTGAGGTCATATTCGTAACCAGCAACCCCAAAATCGATTATATTCACCATTTCGTGAACATTCCGTTGATATTTAGAAAATCTTGTAGGGTATATTAGATTCGCCATTTTGAATTTCAAAAGTCTGACTCCAGTTTCGAAATCAGCGACCTGGAAAACCAATATAAGCGTATTTTAATGACGATCGCACAAACTTTTGAAAAAATTGACATTTCCCACCACAATATTCCATCGAATATTTTGAATTCTTAAATGTTAGCATCAAATTCATAATCAACAATTTCAAATATTTATATACTCGCTATATAGTGAATATTTCGTTAACATTTAGACAATATTCTCCGCCATATTGGGTCCACTATTTGGAATTTCAAAAATCCGGCTCCAGATTCGGAATCAGTAACCTCGAAAACCTCTTTATATGCATTTTCATGGCGATTGAAAAAACTTTTGAAAACAATTTACATTTCCAACTTTTATATGGCAGCCCTCTGAAAGATTTGCGTGATTTGGTTCATTTTCCGCTAGGACATTTAGGTTTTACTAAAGTACATGTGAAGCGTGCTCGTTTTAGAAGGAAAACACCGACATTTTTTTATATATAGCTGGATGTTTCAGACAAAAATACTATGACGAAATTGTCCAAATTGGCCCGTTTACGAACTTGATTTTTCAATTTTAATAAGGTATCTGTGTACCAAATTTCAAATCTTAAAGTTAAGGCGTTCTTGAGATAACGCGTGGATGGACAGACGGACATTTATTAAACAATTTCTTTTCTACTCCCATTAATAGTAATATAATTTATTTCTGTTTCTGTATATCATGAATATTTTTATGCGTCCAGAAGGCGCACTTCTCAGCAAGGTGCCAAGAAACGTTTACCCATCTCGGCATTAAGCGTTCACACATTTCAGAGAAATGCAAGCAAGACTATTAGTAAGGTTAGATCAATTAAGTGCCAAAAGAAGCTGTTAGCAAATTAAATATCAGCCCGGGAAACTTATATATATATATGAATTGTTTATAATAACTATACCGAAAAGTTCTTAGTGCAAACCTCTAAGGGTCGCATCTATATAATTCACATTCCCATAGCGTCACGACTATACGGCTTGTGTTTGCTTTGCAAGGACTAAAAGACCTTTCTCAATAAATATACAAAATTTCAAAACACTTGGTTGTATAGTATATTTTTAGGAAAATTGTAAATATTATCAATTTTTTACTTATCTAAACCAGCCAGACCCCTTAAATGGTTGCTTATCAAAGCATTTGCATTGCTTTGTGAATATTTTAAGTTTTAAGATTAATTTACTAAAAAACATCCCTTAGATACGCCAGTGTTTGTTAAATTTCTAAATTTTGAAAATGAGAAAGAGAAAAATGCATACTATTGATACTTTTACATTAGTTTTAGTGAATACCTTGAAGACAATAATTATATCGTTTTTTCTCAAGTACAAGAAAATGAATGTGACATCTTTTATTTATGCACGTACTAATTTTAGTGAAATAGCGCCCATAATAAGAAGTGTTTTCTCTCTCTCATTTAAACATTGCACCACTGTCACTTGTAACATTTCAATTTTCAAGTATCGATATGATTTGGATAACGTTTATCCTAGTTTCTGTAATTTTAAGCCACCAAGACGTGCGTCGCAGAGATATTGTCTGCTGTTTCTCCAATTTCCATTTATACTTCTACATCGCTTTATATATACTCAGGTCATATTTCCTAGCAATATGATAAGGATATCTGCGCCAATAGTTCTTACGATAACTCATTTTGACTCCCTAATTTGGCTTATAAGGTAGGAGTATATGATTTCAGAATCACCTTCTCCGGGATTGAATTAACTTTTGCCTCTTTTGGCATTTATTTAATTTTACTAGGAAGCATTAACTCATACCCAAATCATAATAACCGTTGCAGTCTCTTACCACATCGCTTTATATGCGAAACGAAGAACAATATAAATTATTATTTTCAAGGAATTCAAAAATAATATGGTACGGAAATTTGTAAGTCTTTCTGGTGTCTAATTTAGTAAAAAATATTGTCCACGCCTGTTTCATTTGTTTTTATATAAATTGCAAAATATTTTTTGTGAGAAGATGAGATGCTTTTGTATAACATTCTCCTTATTTGTGGGTTGATTTCCCAGTAGAACTTGTAATGATTGCAAAGTCGATTTCGATTTTCTGTAAGGGAAGTTGCTTACTTGGTCGATTACAGTGTCGATTACTAAGTGATGTTCTAAGGTGATAGGTACCCACTATCTCCCTTACAGGAAAGACCTTACTTTTTGGGTGAAAGGTCAGGCACTTGATCTTGAACATTATGAAAGGTATTCTATTTGGGATTGCAGATAACTCTTTTTATATTGCGTTTAAAGTAATTAATACTGTTAATAATTATATGGTAGGTAGCCACGTACTCCTTTACGATAAAGACCTTAGTTCAGGAACGAAAGTTAACTCATATTAAAAGGATGTTTCACTTTGTGTTCAACACAAAACAGGTTTTGTATGTTGAGAACTAATAAATAACTGTTACTCTTACTCTAATCACTTTTAAGACTGTACAAATTGATCAGCTTTGTATAAATAACATTCATATAGGAGCTACAAGTTGTTCGGTTCTCAGAATATTTTTCACACTTAGAGTAAACGTGTCAACCGTTTTGTATTAAAAGTATTTTTTTTTTTATTACTCGACGTTTATTGGTACGGTGTGAACTGACCTAGTTTTACGTATTTTAGAATTTCCACAAAAATTCCATTAATTACCCTATCGCTTACAACACATTACATTGGTAACCACTTACATTTTCTAGATATTTCTTTAAAGAATTCTTCAATTAGAAGAAAGCGAATGCAAAGTTACCTACTGGGTTTCATTCTCCCACGTAGATAATGCCTCTATGCACTATTCTACATAAGCGTGAACGTAATTCTAATGCGAAAAACTTTCTTAATCCTTAATTGGTAGAACAAGATACATGTTTTAAAAATGCAATTAATGTCGAAATGCTATTCGTGTTGAAGTATGTCTGGGATACATACGTGTCTTTATTGTATTACCAATTAAGGGTTAGATTTGTTTTACTGTTACTAAAAACTGATTACAAAATAAAAGAAGAAAAATGAAAATAAAAAATCACATTTAATTGCCTAGAAACTATTTTCATTTAGACGTAGTTTTTAGAATTCGAATTTATTCAAAACTTTGTGAAAACAAGATATTGCATTTCATGTGGTTTTCCATATTCTGAATAGTTCGCATTTACACATGCAATCCCTTGCAAATACAAGTTCGTTTGTCATAAAGAGTTTTGTCGTTGGTGCTTATTGTACTTTACCATTTTGATGTCAACACATTTTTCATTTGAAATGCAAGACTAAAATTGTAACACAGAAGATAAGAAAGATTTCCTTTAAGGTTTACTATTACTTATATTTATTTTTAATAAAGCGATTGGCATTATAAGCTACTAAGATATTTTTGATTTAATCATTAACTTATCCGACGATATATATAGAACACAATAATAACGCAAGTCATTATTTATAGGAGAAAAAAAATCGCTTTCTTTTAAGCGTTTTCACTTTCAAATCTGTATATGCATCAAAACTCCAAGAATACTTAACTATAAAAAAAAACAAAAGCAAGAATAATTTATGACGTAATTTTCAAAATCACTTGGATTTAAATTTACAAAGAACAAAGTTAGCCAGGTTTTATTTTGACATATAAATCGCGGCGTCACCCTGTGTAAATAGA
The DNA here is from genome assembly GCA_006980735.1 of Dasypogon diadema. Lineage (NCBI taxonomy): Eukaryota > Metazoa > Arthropoda > Insecta > Diptera > Asilidae > Dasypogon > Dasypogon diadema. The sequence goes on from QYTT01084043.1 coordinate 22,593, forward strand.
GCTTGAATCTTTGTTAGCGCAAGAAGAATATACATTGTTTTAGTACATAAAGAAAAACTAATGAAGGGCTGGCCTGTGTAGTATTAAAAATTAAGGAGATATGGACGAGCGGCAGACAAATTTCTTAATCCAAAAAACTGAAAACCATGTTTAGTCATTCTCAAGAACCTAACAATTTATATACTACTTTATTTATGAACTATCACAATATTTAAATGGGAATATCCTAACATAAAAACTTTTTTGTAAACCCCCCCAAAAACTTCAAGTTCTTAATAAACCACTGAACTACCTTACCTGATTCCTAACCTCAAACTGTAACACTCAGTCACTACCCCCTAGATAAGTAGCCAACGATACATATTTGAATAATTTAGTTAGTATATAGAAGCTCAGTTGACATTTGTGGAGTACCAGTTTTCACCCCCTTCCCTCTACAAAAATACTTTTGTCTCCATTCCTTAGTTCTTATTTCGATGGTAGCATTCCAATTCGAAACAATCAAAAGGGACGTAATTTATATATATATATACATATAATAATAGAATTAGCGTTTATTTTACATGTTAATTTTCACTTTAGTACTTAAATTTACATCACTTGTTACAAAATCGTCGCCATTGAAATGCTGTGAATACAAAATATCCAGAGTGACGCCACAAAATGGTGATTCAAAGCAAAAACCAGGCTAAGCTTGTGTGAATTTATTAAAGAACAAGTTTATAATCTGGGTACTGTTTTGTGCTAAGAAATCATTCTTGAAAGTGGGTAAATTAAAGAATATTAAATGCATTTTCTATTTCTTCTATTATTATTTTATGTAGTTATGCACTTTGTGTTTCATTTATTTTGCATATTTCTGTCAATGCACTTGAACAACTCAGAAGTTTTTGTATTTTTAATAATAATAAAATTCAAGTATTCTCACTATCTTGAGCATGCAAAGGACCGATATATTATTCATTATGGCGTCTTAAATATGAGGCAGAGGTCGACTTTATGCCAGTTTTCAGTTGAGAATTACAAGTAAAGGCTCTCTCTACGTTATTTGTCTCTTATTTTTAGAAGTTATAGGTTCAAATTAAATCGCAGGGTACTTTTCATTTAATAATATAAGTTAGCTAACATAAAATTAATTCCAGGTCCTTTCAAAAGAAGTTCAAAAACGGAAGACATCAGCATGTAATTACAAATGGCCGAATGAGCAGATAATTTAAGATGATTGGAGGGGAACTATTAAAGTTCCCATTCATAGAACGGAGGAGGAAACTATACATAGCAATTAACAAGTAATTTCCTTCTAGAGTGCTTTACACAAATCCTGTCATATATCATCGCTCCACGAGTTGAAGTATACATGGGGGAAATTCTGGGGGAGTGTCACCCTGGCCGCAGACAAGAAATTACACTGAAATGATTATATGGTATCATTAAATCTCCTTTTACGATTTTTTTATCCGTTGTAGTCAGGCATATCGCTGCAAATATCTTTCCCAATGTTCTAAGAGAAGCATCTATACTATAAACATGTTTTAAAAGAAAACCCAATTATAGTCAGCTGGGTTGAAAGTTTTGACTTTCCACTCAAGTATGTGATAATTGTTCATATTAAAGTTATTCCAAGCATAATACTATTATACGATGTTATTAATAAATTTAGCTGACCAAATCACTCACAGCAGCATTGATTTGAACAGAAATGAGCTGATGCACGACAATAACTGAAAATTTCACGACAAATCTCAAGAGGAGTGAAATGAAAAATCTCAGAATAAAGTTGTAATTGTAAATAATTCACCAATAAAAAGCTTCTAAGCGTGAAATGAAGGCATCTCTTCTGAACTTTTTCGATTTTGCAAATACATGATACCTGCACATAGTACGGGGACCAAATAATCAACAGAATTCGTGAGAATTTTGATGCAATAATTTACTACGACTTCCGACGTGGATTATCTCAACAACAGTCCATCGATCAACTTACTTCGCCTTGGGCCGATGAA
>QYTT01084044.1:23901-35134 GCA_006980735.1 Dasypogon diadema
TTGTGTCTTTTAGATTGCCCAAAGGTGTTGTCGCAGACCTTTCCTATTTCTTAGATAAATATCAACTAAATTACAAAGCAATGGTAAAAGACAGGAAAAATTACTATCAGTATACCTGGAAGCAGTTCCGAAGTAAAATAAGGAAATTCATGGGAATATCTGAACAGTTTGGTGAATATCTTAAGAGTAGAAATTTAGATCTAAACAGTTTAAATTGGGAAGAGTGCTCTTCTGATGACGAATAAATATTTACGAATTGTGCATTGATTTTGTTTAAATTATTGAGCCTAATGCCAAAGTTTGTTTTCACATTCTAGAAGTTTACCACAGCAAAATGCTTCAAGTAATCATCGGGGACGTGCTAATAAGGCAAATTCGGAAAGAGTTACCCTTTAGCTGCCGCAATTAGTACAAAAGCTTTTGCGAGAGAATTCAAATTTATTAATTCGTGAACGCTATACTAATAAGAGTACATCTTATAATTAAGTGTAGGAGCATTAAATAAAATTAGAAAAATAAATTCAAGGCTTACAGTGAGTAAATACTAAAATAAATGTTCCAAAATTGGAGCGAATAGTGTTTAACGAAAAGTAATACAAAGATATCACACAAATGTATTCAATATATAAAGCTAACTATGATTAAATATATATTGCAATGCTAGGGCTAAATATGTCAAGAAATTATATCTCACGGAAGTAATTAAATAGAATTTTGGAAAAGACGCAGCGGCGTCTTCCAATTTCAAAAGGGAGAGCGTTCCAGAATCTGACGGATTGAACAAAGAACTGCTGTTCAGTTATTCTATAGTGAAAAATTGGTGTTGGCAAGGATAATGTACGAGTTGACGGTGCATTTGTTATTTAGCATAAAGATACAGAGGCTGCTTAGTCAAAATTACCCTATAAAGGAATATGATGGTACAGAAATTAAGATATGCTTTGAGATTGCACCCCACGATTAATTTAACAAAATGGTGAGACATGGTCGAAACGTTTAAGTCCGTAAACGTATCGGACGGTAGAGTTAAATGCAATTCGAAACTTACGTGTGTCAGCCGAATCCATTTTACAGAATATCTCGCAGCAGTAGGTCATTAAGGGCATTATTAGAAAGTTTACCAGCATCTTATGATTGTCACACGACGTAAAATAGGCAGAAAGAGATAGTCTTCTAAGAACACCGCAAACCTGAAGTGACTCATTATTACAAGGTTTCTTTCCTGTCAGTTTATTGCAATCTAACTCCTCAATACATAATCCTTCTAAAGACTTTACTTGACTCAGTGCCACGTAAGCTTGTCCTTCCTGAAACAATTTCGGTCCTAAATACACAACTGCGTGGTTTACAGTGCTGCCTTGTATTTTGTGGACAACGGGAGTCCATGACAAAATTAAGGGCCGTCCCATAATTGAACTTTGCTGGAAACTGTATGTATTTATGGTGAAAAAGGTGTACGCCGTCTCTTCCAAAGTCGATCCGAACTGACTGTAAATCTGTTTCGTACATTTGGGTTCGACGAAACTGAGGCCAAACAATTTCAGTGACGTAGCCGATAGAGCCGTTTACCAAGCCCTTTTAAATGTCAATATTGGTCCGTGACATAACTTTTGCAACGGCTGTAGATAATTTTCAGTTCTGCATTGCTGGGTACACTCACGTTGGTTATTCAACCTGGTTTTACGTTCTTCAGGTGTTTCTGGTGCTAACCGCTCCCTTTGTCTCTCACGTTTTTGTTTTAACCTAGCTTTAGATCGTTGAGACGTTTCTGACGCTAATAGCTGTCTGTATTGCTGACGTTGCTGTGTTAACCTGACCTCATATTGCTCAGGTGTTCCTGACGGTAACTGTTCCCTTCGTTTTTCACGTTTTTGTCTTAACCTGACTTCATATTATTGAGGCATTTCTGATGTTAACCGCTCTCTTCGTTTCTGTAGTCGACTATGAGTTTCATTTTCACTCTCTGCAGCACGCTTTGCTCTATACGTTGTGTTGCAGTTTCTGTTTTATTTCTGTTTTGTTATTATTTTTTACCACTTTGTTCCCACGAGTAATGGATATTATAGCGGTCGACCCCTCTACAGGTCCAATAGGGTGGCAAGGCTTTTATACACCAGATGTGCCCAAGTCTTGAAGGAAAAACGCTAACGACATATCATTTTTATTCACCCTAATCCTACACAGTTCTCGGCGCGCTTTAACCTTTTATCTTAACTTGGGTGGTGTACCGCTAACGATGTATCATTTTTAGCCGCCCTAACGCCACACAGTACTCGACACGATACGAAATCTTGATTTGGGTGGGGGATTTATGCTTGAATCACGATTAAATTGATAAAGTCCTTTGTTTTGATTAGATGCCTAGATTTCAGTTTTAATGTATTGACTGTCTAAACTCTATGATCCGCCGTTTTGTTTTGGATGCCATTTTTGCTTAGGATTTTTTTTTTTAAATGGCGGCGGCCATCTTGGATTTACAATGATACTGAATGTACCAAATTTTAGATCAATCGGGGGTGAAATTTCAATTACTAGATTTGATCCACACAAGCCACAAACAAAACACGAGTGAAAACAACGACAGCAAAGCAATTCAAAATATCATCGATTTGGCCAAAGATGACGATGCAGATGAAGCTACGAGGGTAGGAGAAAAGTCTGGGCCGATTTCAAATTGAATATAAGATAGAACCTGCAAACTAACAAAAAGAACGCCAATGCTACTGGCGATAGATCAAATGAATGAAAAAATAAAAATAAAATACTGAACACTGTAAAAGAAAAATTGAAACTCCAGCTGGTAGAGATAAATAAAATGTAATAAACAGTACAACAAAACAAATTAGACTGATTTTGTAGAATCCATACGTTTATCTATGTTGTTTTGTTTTATTCAATCAATATTTGTTGCGAAATCAGTGGTAGAAATAGTACCTTCCACTTCAACTTCACACGGTACTTTAAAATAAACGCTATTTCCATTTTACGTGCACATATACTATCCAGCTTAGGAAAAATCGAACTTCGGAGGAGAAAATGGGGCATAATTAACACCTTAACAAGTTTTAGCCTATTATTATAAGATAAAATATTAGCTGAAAGCCATAGCCTTCGCAGACCACCATAAACTTTACCAAGTCTCCTCTTAACGTCGTCACAACGTTTCATGTGTTGGTTTAACACAATCCCAAGGTTAGTCACCCTGCGGAAAACCATTTAGAAATATTGGGGGAATGTCAGACAGTAGTAGATTTAGTCTGGTCCAATTATAGATTCTCTCCAAGTCTAAGTTAACATGCTCCACGCAGTACTCGACAAGCCCTATTGGCCGACTTAAATATAGCTGTACGTCGTCAGCATAGAGGTGGAGACATCCGTCCTGAACCACAGTCGATAGGTCATTTATAAACAAACTGAACAATAGAGGGCCTAATGTGGATCCTTGGGGTACACCGTGCGAGGAGAACAACGGTTTGGAAAGATTATTGTCCACCTTGACCATCTGGCTGCGTCCAGACACGAAATTATTGATCAAGCGTACAGCAGACGTACCAAATCTAAAGTGAGTAGAAAGCTTCTGCAAGAGAATGTGGTGATTGACACAATCGAAAGCCTTGGAAAAGTCCAGAAGGACTAATACTGTTAATTTTTCTTCATCCCCAAGCGAACAGGAGTTTGATAAAACGTGGTGGTAGATTGTCCGAACCTATTGCATTGGACTTGATCGAAATTATGGCTAAATAGAGTTGTATCGAGTTAATTCCACGAAAGGTGAAATTACTGTTAAGAGTTGTTAGAATAAATAGCATTTGATGGACGCAGAGGGACAAGATATGAGCCACCAGGACCTGTAACTGGCATGTTATTAGTGGAGGTAAAAAATACATTAAATTCATCCGGGTCAGAGCTGTAAACAGCACGATCCTTCCCACATACTCTAACCTGTCGTAGATTCCGCCATATAACTCTTGGATTTATGTTAGGGTTCAGTTTGGAGCTATAATAAACTCTCTTTGCCTACCTTATCGCTATATTTACTCTATTGCAGGAAGCTCTGTATAAGAGTGTAGACTCGGCAGTTTTGAGGCGTCCACTTCGTTGATATAAATATTCCCGTTCACATATAAGGGTTTTTATTCTTTCGGAAAACCAAGGGCAGCACAAACAAACCTACATAAACAGAAAAAAATTAGAAATATACCAAGCATTTATTAAATAAATTTCACAGCAATGCACTTACAGTCATGGACATCATGGTATTGATGCTATTAAAACACTTCCGATTAAAATAGTGGTGTTCTTTTTGGACTGGTCGTAACACAGCCGACAACGTTCGGTAATCGAAGCCTTTTGAAAAAGAATCAGGGTACAATCTTGTCTTTGCGCTTCGATTTAACGAAAAGATATCCATTTAGGACAAATATTTCGTATTATTATGAAAAGCACTACCTGCAATCTTATGGAAATGGCACATCAATCAGGTGCACTTATTAAAATATTGGGAGACATCAGTCGTAATAGGCCTCATTGTTATAAAACTTTTTTCAACCAAATCAATTCCCCAACATTGCTTTGTGCGACGATCCCTGTACTTCGCTCACAAGGGTAAAATGTCCTCGAAAAAGAATACTCATCATCATTGTAACAAAAGTAAATAAAACGCACCTGTTAAGCCTCTTTTATTGGTAATGTTTATTTCACGTATAACATTCAGAATCAGCTTCTTCATACATTTATAATAATAGTAGTTAAGGGTACAACTATTTTATATTGGTTAATGATGATACTAACGCAATGTTCTGACATGTTCCTTGAAGTCTTGTTAAACTAATTTAACTTTACTTAAACGATAGTCATCTTTTAATAATACGTGTAACGGCTAATTGTAAAGTCAAGAACAGATACTATTAACAGAAACAAACGTAAATCACTAAAAATACGATCTAAACTCGAGAGGTAAATGTTAAAACAATTTCGTTACGAATTTAATACTAAGAGAATAACACAGTTTGACTGCCAATCAAAATAATTTTAGCATGATTTCCTCTAAATTCAGTTTATCTGAGGGGGGGGGGGGGGGGGGGGGATTCTGAGTTGAGTGGCGAACCAAAAGTACTGGACTAGTGGCTCTGCCTAATAGAAATCCCTGTTTACCCAGGTACCACTAATACCATTGATCGCAATTAATTTGAGTAAAAAATTTTAAATCACAAAACTCCTTCATGGTAATCATGAAATCAAATTTAATGTAGAAAACAAAATACCGGAGAAAGTAGCTAACTTACAATAATAATTAGAGAAAGTGACGACATTAACTGAAAAGTGTAGAGAAATTTTTAACAATACCTTAAAATAGTAGAGCAGTAGTTGCGATAGAAAAATTATGAAAATGAAAATGATGAGAAATGGTGAAGATGAGGGACAGCATGAAGGATTTACATAAGCCAAGAGTGGATTTGATGCCTTGCTGGATGATGTTGTGTTGGTGGGATCTTTAGCTTTCAGTGGAAATGGAGTGTCGTTAAAGATGTGATGATGATGGTTATATAGTATTGATGGGAGCAGATCGTGAAAATCTATAGATTGAGATTTCCTACGAAATGCTTTGCGGTGACGGTGATGTAAATGATACTGGTAAAATACATTGAAGCACACGATGACGTCCATTATCTCAGATGTACCAATAAAATCGGCATTAATGTAGTATTTACGACAATTTTTGTTCATTACTTGAATGTTGAATTTACTCAATTGTTTTCCAATAAAATATTTTAAATTTATGTTGTGTCTATGCCAAAGAAGAGAGACAGTATACAATTTGTTGCAAACACTTTTTTGTCCCAAATATGTTGACTCTTCTTCGACACTTGTAAAATTCTTGCTCTGGTGGCGCTCTAGTTATTTTTTCTTTTGTGCCTTCTCGGCGGCTTTTGTGACTTTACCAGAAGTCGTCTCCTTAAAGTTGACAGATTTTATTACACCGACAGCGACAGTTTGTCGCATATCACGTACAGCAAAACGTCCGAGCGGCGGAAACTCTTGGAAACTTTCAACACACAGCGGCTTTGTTGGCACCAAATTTATAATGGCTGCATCACCAGACTTTATAGATTTTGGATCAATTTCAGTTGTTTTACCAGTACGGCGATCACATTTTTCCTTGATTTCAGCAAATTTGCAGGCAATGTGAGCAGTATGACAATCTAGTACTGGTGTATATCCATTAGCAATTTGCCCAGGGTGATTCAATACAATAACCTGTTAATAAATTTGTATTTCAATGGCTTAAATTAATGGAATTTTTCGTTTATATAATGTTCACCACCACATTACAATAATAATTAATTTATGCGGTAATCTTGCTTTGAGGCTAATTATTTATGAAACCACAACAAAATTATAATTACCTGAGCGGTAAAATCAGCAGCACCTTTTGGTGGGCAATTTTTGGAATCGCCAGCCACATAACCTCGTCGCAATTCCTTGACTGAAACGTTTTTAACATTGAATCCAACATTATCTCCGGGCAAGGCCTCGGAAAGTGCCTCATGATGCATTTCAACAGATTTCACTTCAGTGGTAAGATTCACTGGTGCAAAATTCACCACCATTCCTACAATTGAAAATATTAATTAAGATTCATCGATTTATCTGCAGAAATACAATCTACCTGGTTTCAAGATGCCAGTCTCTACTCGACCTACGGGTACAGTACCAATACCACCAATTTTGTACACATCTTGTAGGGGTAGTCGCAAAGGTTTATCAGTTGGACGCTGTGGTGGCATTATAGCGTCCAAAGCATCAATAAGTGTCTTTCCTTCAACTTTGCCTTCCTTACGTTCAATAGTCCATCCCTTGAACCAAGGCATTTTCTCAGATGGCTCCAGCATATTGTCCCCATGCCATCCTGAGATCGGAACAAATGCAACCGAAGCTGGGTTGTATCCAATCTTTTTAATATAAGACGAAACCTCCTTTTTGATTTCCTCATAGCGCGGTTCGCTGTATGGTGGTTCAGTAGAATCCATCTTATTCACACCAACAATCAATTGCTTTACACCCAAAGTGAAAGCGAGCAGAGCATGCTCCCGAGTTTGGCCATTCTTAGAAATGCCAGCTTCAAATTCTCCAGTACCTGCAGCTACAATCAGAACAGCACAGTCTGCTTGAGATGTTCCGGTGATCATGTTTTTAATGAAGTCACGATGCCCAGGAGCATCAATGATAGTTACATAGTACTTAGCTGTTTCGAACTTCCACAATGCAATGTCGATTGTAATACCACGTTCACGTTCGGCTTTGAGTTTGTCCAAAACCCAAGCATATTTGAAGGAACCTTTTCCCATTTCTTGGGCTTCCTTTTCAAATTTCTCAATGGTACGTTTATCAATACCACCACATTTGTAAATCAAATGACCGGTGGTTGTTGACTTACCAGAGTCGACATGTCCAATGACGACAATGTTTATATGAGTCTTCTCCTTACCCATACTTTCGACAATGCAATCGTTAACTCAAAAGAAATCAATCAACCAAGGAAGCAGGAGATTTCCACTGTGTGCAGATTTAAAATTCAATTGGGTCCTATAAAGAAAACAACAACAGTCAATATGTGCTAATTTTCATTGTGAGAGTTAGTGAATTCTTAATTAAAATTGTAAGAATAAATCATTTTATAATATGGAAATTACAAGGACGCAGATATGATCTGAAAGAAACTGTTGTGAAAAATTCAATCTATACCATTATCTTAGGTAGGCCTGATTTCAATAAAGTTGTTAGTAATCACGCGAAACTGCCGCCCAAAAATCAGCATTTGGTATTTGGTAAAATTAAGGAGCAGCACGGTTTGTAAAAGGAGAAGCACGGTTTGTAAAAGGAGCAAAAACAGTCAATCGTAAAAGGAGCAAAAGGATAAGGAATTCTAACACTAGATGCAGACCACGAATGACAGTTAGTAAGAAAAAAACGCTGGCACGCTGAGCCGCGGTTCCTAACATATGCCGGCACGCTGGGCCGCGGTTCTTAACCTATGCCAAATTAACATCTTATCGATATTACTGCTCCCTCCTTCCTCCTTTAAAGGAGTTTTACTAATCTGAAGCCTTGAGGTACAATCGTTTTTGTGGTAACACCTCCTATTTGCAAAATAGCAGTTTCCAGGAAATGACTACAGCATCGAAATGAGTCTTTAGGGCATGCATTTTAGAAATTTTAAATACAGATATCCCTCGAGTGACACAGTTAAGTTGAGATTCAGATTTAATACAAAATAAAAGATTGCATACCGTAAAGATAAAAGAAGCAACAAAAACTAGTGTAGCAGCACCACCCAAAAGACCTAAATGACCGAGAAAAGATGAGACTTTAGAACATGCTTAGAGATACTCAAATCAAAATGCTCCCCAACACGATTAACAGCCATACACATGCGATTAATAGGCTTATGTCTCCCATAGTTAGTCCTCGAAGAGTTCACATTTAAAAGAGGGACGCTCCTAAGGCCGTGACCATTAACCCTAAAGGAAAACTTCTTACGGAGTACCGGAGAGTCAATGTAGGAGTTTAATAGTTGGTGGATAAAAACAATGTCAGCAATTCTACGTCGTTTCTCCGAGGAACCCAAGTTGATCAGTACTATACTAGGCGCTCCTGATAGGAGAAAGAATGAGAGGGTCATTCTAAGGAAGATCCCTGAGAGAAAACCTAACGAAGCTGCGCTGGACGGACTCTATACGACTAATGTGGACAGCATAGAAAGGGTTCCAGACCTGAGACGCATACTCCAGCAGCGGTCTCACGAATGAATTAAACAAAGTTAGTATAACACGAAGATCAGTGAACTCCCAGGACCACCGCTTAATAAAACCAAGCACGGTGTTGCCTTAAAAAAAATGATTAATATGAGAAATAAAATCCAACTTGGAATCGAGAATGACACCCAAATTCTTAACAGACTGCACGCGAGGAATAATGTTATCGGAGATGGTGTAGTCATGTATAATGGAGCATGGTTTCTGTAGAACGACATAACCTCACATTTATTTATGTTAAGTTCATTTTGTCTACACCAGTTGTGGAAAACGTTCAAGTCCATCTGAAGGGAAGCGCAGTCAGCTACATCACCTATATATGAAAAAATCTTCATATCATCAACATAGATTAACACTTTGGAGTCCCTCAATAGGCAAACAATATCATCAATAGATAGGTGGTGGCCTGGAGACAGGGAGGGGGGGTTTAGCCGGTAGACCCGGATCGTGGGGAGTCCGGCACACGGGGGCTAGTCCCCCTAGGTGCGTAATGCATTCCCCCCCCCCTCCGCAAAAAAAATAGGCAAACAATATCATCAATAGAGGTAAAGAAAATAAGGGGGCCAAAATGACTTCCCTGGGGTACCCCAGATGTGGCTTCTATGACCCTTGAGCGGGACACACGAAATAGTACCTGGCAAGACCTCTCGGACAAGTAGAGGACAAGTTCTTCCATAATTTTGGAAAACATCCACTACAAAGAGGCTTACGAAAAAGGATGCTCAAAGGAACTAAAAAGGCCTCAGAGCATGATTTTATCACTGCTGGGGGCATGCCGTCTGGGTCAGAGCTAAAGTCAAAGTCAAGCTTGGTAATATGCTCCATAATGATTTCCTCAGAGATTAGCTGCACATGGATGACTGTTAATGTGCGAAAAATGATCAATATCTGACTTAAATTTCGAGGATCGGAACGCATTCTCAAAGAAAGAGGCAAACATATTACAAATCACACTCATGTCACCACTAGAACACCCTTCGAAAACCATAGAAGTAGGATAACCGTCAATTTTCTTCTTAATGTTGACAAACTCGTAGAAAGAACATGGATCGACGTAAAGTTTATTTCAAACATCAATCAACTATTCATCGTAAAGAGTAGATAAACATAACTTAAACTCCTCATAGCACGTCATAAACTTTTGGTGGTCAGATGGATATCCAGTTTTCAGAAAATGTTTCCAAAGTTTATTCTTCTTATTTTTCAGGAACTTCAGCTCTCTATCAAACCAGGGAGGCGAGGTGAAACGATCTTCGCTTTTCAAAAGGAACAGTGGAGGTAAACACTTCAAAAATCTTAACGTAAAACACGTTAACATCTTCATCCAGATCCTCATTGCGTAACAAAGACCCAAAGTCGATAGATGCTAGTCTAATCGATAAATCAGCGATATTTGCTTTTTTAAAATTAAAAAAGAAACTCGCCTCATCAACAGGACATAAATTCTCTGGTTCGTAGCAAACAATAATCAAAAGAGGAGAATGATATGAGTCTACCGTCGACATAATAACTGAGCTGGGCTTCACTATTATATTACTGGTGTCAGAAGAAAAAACAAGATCCAACTGCTTACCCAAGGCGCTTCTAACACCACTTGTCTGGTGCAAGCCTGCAGGAGCAATGGCGTCCAGAAACTGGAGTTCTCTCAGAGAAAGATTGCCACTAGGAAGGAGGGGGACACTAAACTCTAACAAAAATTAGCACTTTATCCATACTATCCATACTAATATTATAAGTGGGAAAATAACTCTGTCTGTCTGTCTGTTACGCTTTCACGCCTAAACCGCTGAACCGATTTTGATGAAATTTGGTACAGAGATAGATTAGACCTTGGAGAAGGACATATATGCTACCTTTTGTCGCGAAAAAAGGGCTTGAAGGGGTTGAAATAGGGGATGAAAGTTTGTATGGGAGTCCGTCATTATTGAATATAAAGCCATGAAACTGATAAGAAATAAATAAACTTTTTGTTAACTATTCCACGCGGACGAAGTCGCAGGCAAAAGCTAGTAGCTTAATATTTCGGAAACGGATCCCTGAATCGAAAAATGATTTGCACATACCCGAAATATTTTTGAACGACCTATCCAACGACACTCCACACTATGGGATAGACGAGAAAAAAAAACATTCATCCCTACTTTAGGAAGCGTTTAAGTATTACGTAACGCATTTTTTGTAGATTTCAGACCCTCCCTCCCCCCCATGTAACGCATCGTAACGTTTTTCTGTACCCCCCTCCCCCTCCCTAAATGTAACGTAACATCTAAGTGACCATTTTTACCTAAAAGTCACAATTAATTAAAATACCTTTGTTATTGTTTTGACCGCGTTTGCAATAATAATAAATAAAAAAAGTTACGTAACGCGTTGTGCCAATACGTTTTACAAGACCCCCCCCGACCACCAAATTGTGT